>CM056590.1:51545951-51795951 GCA_029721435.1 Gymnothorax reevesii
CAGTACACGTAAACACAACATTGAAATGGAAATCATGAAAATGCGAGAAAATGACTTGGCACGTGAAAATGTGCGTAAATCATGCTTGTGGATGGCAATAAAAGGGGAGAATTTTTGGAATGTTCACATTGTGCCTGATGAACGACGGAAGCATCACTTATCGAAAACACAGCCATTTCGGATCAGGAACTCTACCCTCTAAATGCCAAGACTGTCTGAAAATGATCGGTGGAGGGCCATTGGGATGATTGAATCCGGAACCTCGCAGAGGGAAGTTGCTCATCGCCTGAATGTCCACCGAAACACCATTTGGAACTTATGGCAGCGTCATCAGCAGACATGTCAGAGACCGTCCTCGCAGCGGCCGTCCACGAGTAACCACTCCCAGACAGGACAACTGGATTCGAACAACCCATCTCCGAAATCGATTCCAACCTGCAACCATAACTGCAAGAACGATACCTGGTTTGAGGCGACTGTCTGCACAGACAATCCGTCGCCGTCTCCGTCATTTTGGCATTGTCCCACGTCGGCCAGCAAGACGTCCAAAACTCGCAGTACAACACCGACGACTGCGTCTACAGTGGGCACAACAACATCGACGGTGGATCCAACGTCAGTGGGATCTTGTACTCTTCACTGATGAATCAAGATTCATGCTTAACCGATGTGATGGTCGTTTACGTGTATACCGTCGACGTGGAGAACGTTATGCCAACAACTGTGTTCAGGAATTTGATCGTTTTGGAGGTGGTAGTGTCATGATTTGGGGAGGGATCACGGCTAGAAACAGAACAGATTTGCTTGTTATTGATGGAAATCTGACAGGTCAAAGATATCGCGATGAAGTGCTACGGCCATTGGTGGTACCGTTTTTGATGCAACATGGTCCCGGAATAACGCTGCAACATGATAACGCCAGACCACACGTTGCAAGGATTGTACAGCAGTATCTGATGCAACAACATGTCAATGTCCTGCCATGGCCAGCCAGATCCCCAGACATGTCCCCAATCGAGCATCTTTGGGACGAGATGGATCGACGTTTGCGGCGGTTGGATAACCCGCCAGCTACACTCCAGGAATTGCGACAACGTCTACGTCAGATTTGGAATGACATCCCACAGCAATTTCTGGCACATCTGATTCGGTCCATGCGCCGGAGATGCGTTGCTTGCATCATGGCACGAGGAAGTCACACCCGGTATTGAAGTGTGAAGGTCACAATTGGTTAGACGTCAGACAAGTGCTTCATGACGCATGAAAATGACATTTTTCGTTTTGAGTGACGTTGGCACTGAAAAGTCAGTGTTTCTCCTGTTAAATAAACATATTGATTGCATTGAGATCTTTGCGTGTCATTTATAACATACACATAAATGGTGTCACAGAAACTTTTGTTGCTGAGTATATTAATAACCACAGTAATGATCCAATTATAGAATTAGTTTATTTATTTCCAAACGATGACTTTTTTTTTGGATGGGCAGTGTAGCTTGTTTCAGGCTGAGTGAGTTTGAGGTGCTGCGCACACAGCCTGTACAGCTGTAACTAGGAGCTTTTGACCGTAAAAACATGTTTGTAAATCGACCACAAAAATGGGCATATTATGACCCCTTTCAACTAATTGGAATAAAAAACCTGGTCCATATGAAAACTCCGTCCCATCGGCATGGGAGAATACAGTGGCAGAGTGGTAGATTTGATGATTCTCCACATTTTTGGGGAAACAGGAAGTGGAGGACTGCTAGAAACATCTGCAGTTTTAGCGTCAATATAAAAGCTACCAAGGTAGACCCATCTGCCGTTAACGCAGACGTTGACTCTCTCTTCGCAGAGATGGCACCAAGGTGATCCAGTTCACCAGCGGGCAGAGAGAGATCCACACTGGTCAGTTTAAGCAGCGAGAGTATCCCGACGGAACGGTGAAGACCGTCTACTCCGACGGGCGACAGGAGACCCGATATCCCACCGGCCGACTGCGCATCAAGGACAAAGATGGCCGCGTCGTCATGGACGCCAGGACCTGAGCGGGCCTGCGGAGACCCACCCAAACTCCCCCTCCGTGTCCCATGTTTTCATATTTATGAAGTCCTGATTGCGTGTGATATGCAGTGAATGTTTCTGTAATTTTGTGTACATAGTCTATTTATTTTTATAGAAGTATTTGTTTTTATTTAATATTTTAAATGTAATAAAGTTTTTAAATTTGTGATCGGGGAGTTTGCTGTCAGCCTATTGAGTTGAATTAATCAAAGATGTTTCCCAGAAAAACCGAATACGCTCAATGTAAAACCTGCTGTTCAGTTAACCTTCGGACTTGTATTGCACTCACGGTCACCGACCACAGCTACTACAAACAGGGCAACACTTGACTGGCTGTGACATCCCTCTGGGAATTTATCAGATCATCCTCGGGTCTGTGTGTGCAGAACTGAGAACTATCATGACTGAGAACAAAAACTACAGTATTGTAACCATCACCCCCACTGGCGACAATATTGGATGTTGCTCAGAGACAGTGAATTTGTGTTTGATCCGGACCTTATGATTGGCTGTTTCATCATTCAGCAGGCAGGAAAAAAGAAATCACAAAAATGCCATTGGACATGTCATATAAGCTGAGCAGTTGACTCTGTCATCCACATGAGATAAAACGGTATTTGCTTATATTGTTTCATTACGATCGTTGAGCCCGTCTAGCTGTATAAGTGCACATTGTAAAATCTGTCAGTAAAACTGGAGCATGGAATGGAGCAAAAATTGCTGCACTTGGCTTAACTTATCAGGCTAAATGGATAAACCCGATTAGCCCAGCCGCAGTGTGTGGAATATACAGCTGTTGGACAAAGACTCGTGGAAAGAAACTGGTTTTAATAGCTCTGTGACCTACATGCGGAACCTTAAAATCCAAATCAACATCACAGCAGCACAGGCTTCCGATTACAGAACTTGAAATAAAAATAAACACATTTGCACAGTGCCACAACATGGCTTAATGCCTGCGTATAAAACTATAAATGAGGAGATGAAGGTGCTCCTGATTCCAAGCAAGTCTGGAACCCGAGATCCACAGACATTTTAGGTCACAGCTGGATTCTACAAGTGGGAAAAGATGTTTAACACAGGTCATGTTGGACAGGCGTCACATCGCACGAAACATACAGTTCTGCACTTGGACTGACTTCTGTTTCTAAACTCGAGGCCAAAATCCACGTAAATAATGACTACGCTGCTACTTTATTAAATGCGCATTTTTTTTACTGTAATTTATGGTGACAAGAGTTAAATGTTGCCCTTTACCACATAAATGCATCAAGACCACATTCAGGGCGCGGTAACCAACCGTTATGTTTCCAGTCATTCGAAGTCGGCCAGGCCTTTCTCCACAAGCGGCAGGTGCACCAAGGATCCCTTATCATCGTACAAGAACACGGCTGTCTCCGGATCTGTGGACTGAGCGGAGCAAAGCCAGAGATCCGAAACTGAGACACGGACTGACAGGGTGAGCCGCGTGTGGTACGACAGTGCGGATTTACCCCCACCCCCCACGGGCAAGAACGCGGTCAGGCTCTCTCACCATGACGGAGGCGGTGATGTCACCGTGCAGCAGGTCGATCATCTCCAGAGCCGCCTTCATGCTCCACTCGGGCCGGTACGAGAGGCGCTCCTTCTCCGGGCTGATCCGCGGCGGCTTGAATCCCGCCACCCGCACCTGAATGGCCTTACAGGAGAAGGGCAGGAGGGCCTCAGGTATCCGCCGCAGTCTGGAGGGAGGGGGACCAGACCGGACCGGACCACCTTTACTGATCTCATCCATCTATCTTAAACCACTCAATCCTCTATCTATCTCTACTACCCCCCCCCCAATCATCCCGCACCCCATGCCTCTCATCAACTGATCCAGTGTGTCGCTACTGTTCGGCAAATTACCCAAAGTAAACAAATAAATAGGTTCCTAACTGATACCATGGACACTTGTTCTCTTAAACTAACAATTTATTGGGCAAGCAAATGATAGAACTTGTTTTGGGTCAAATTTGTACTAAGTTCAGTCAAATTAAGTTGAAAGAACTCTTAAAAACCTTTGTTCAGCAACCTAATTTGGAGCTTGCTGATTTTTTTCAGTGTCTAATTTGATCTTTAAAAAAAAATTCTGTGACCTGAAATGCTTTATGATGCAATTGTGGTTGGAACAAAAACCAGCATCGGAGGGTTCAGAACTGAGTTTGAGAACCACTGAACTAATCCATCCCTCTCTGCAACCAATCCTCCTTCCTGTCTAATACACCACTCCATCCCCTCTATCCATTCATCCCTCTCTCCTCTCCCACAATCAGGTCTTCCCTGTCTCTCCGCATTACCTCTGGGTGGGGACTGTGTCGTCCGAGCCAAAGTCCACGTGTCTGACCAGCAGTTTGACCGGATTAAAGCCCTCGAACCCCAGCAGCTTGGCCCTGTAGTATTTCCCATCAGAGTACTCAGCCAGACAGGGTCCCTCTGGGAACAGAGTACGGGACACAGTTACTCTACAGCGAGAGGAGACTGGGCCCGTAATTACAGCCCAATTGGTGCTTCGACATTCAGGACAAAAATTCAACTGCTAGGTCATGTGACCTGGCCCTACTGCTTTCCGCAGTACTGGTTCTGCAACTAATTGTGCTTCGTTTTGGCGAAAAGTGTCCACGGAATAAATGTACCTCGATCTAATGTATGCTGCCTGACCAAAGTTTTGGGATGCCCACAATTTATAATCAGAGATGGGGAAAAGAAATGTAAACACCTTTTGTTCTAATAAAAAAACACCTCGTCAAAATGGCCACCCTTTGGAATCAGTGTTGAGTGGGTTCTTGGCATATTTTCTTTAACATCAATTAATCTGAGGATGTTTACAGAAAGGCTCTCGTTCCACTACAGACGGACACATGACATGAGTGAAGCCCAGAGGGGCTCCCGGCTGTTGAGCGAGTTCCTCACCCATAGGGAAATCGGTGAGAAGCGGCAGGTCCTCCACACTGGAGTTAACCCTGTCCAGGGCTTCCTCCAGTCTCCCCCTGTCCCCCTCCGAGTCCCTGTCCTCCACCAGAGGGTACAGGAACACCTGTGGAGAACACATCTTCATCACTCCTCTTCCTCATTCCCATGTTAAAGGGAGGAGCATGGGAATACAGGCAGAGCCACAGAGGGCATGTCGTGTGCCATGTGGCAGGGATGGAATGAAATCGCAGTGAGGTTGCGTTCCATGTGATTGGGATAGAATGCAATCGCAGTGATGTCGTGCGCCATGTGACTCAGATAGAATAAAATCACAGTAACGTTCCCTACCACGTGACCTAGATGGAATTGAATCACAGTGACATTGTTCACCATGTGACTCCAATGGAATTAAATTACAGTGATGATGTGTCTGGTGTGACTAGGACGGTATGATATCACAGTGATTGCATAGGTCATGTGATACCATGTGCACTGTTTACAGGATGGTGAGGTCAGCTGATAACAGTGATGTCCTGGCTGATGTGTACAGAACGGGTCGGGGCCCATGATCTGCGAGATGTCGCCGCACCTCATTGGGCGTGCGGAGGTGTTTGATCTTGACTGGGAAGTGCTCTCCTTTATCAGGGAGTCTGGGATACTTGTACACTCCCAGCACTGCTTCTGGGTCCTTCAAGCCCTACAAACCAGAGAAGAAGAAGCTGCTGTAAAAGTAATTTAAACATGAAAGGGTGCCCTCAGCCTCAACATGAGAAGGAGATGCTTGCATACAACACACACACACACACACACACACACACGACTGTGATACAGTCACAGGAAGCTGATGTTGATAAAATCTTACTTTGGTGTTCAGCTCCCAGTCATCCAGTTCTGTTGCAGATGATGTCACCACAGGTGCCTGGGAAAGCAAACATATTTTAAATTGACTTTAAACCAGGTGTTACTACAGATTTAATTTTTTTTCAATTCAGAAAAACCTGTTTGTATTTGTTAAGACATGCTTGTTGCTGTGAACAGTAAAAAAGCCTTGACGCTCCATGTTAATGTCTAGCAGCTGTGCTCCCACACTGGGCTATAATTTGTCACATCAGAGACTGCAGGTGCCTAACTGACCACAAGGGGTCGCTGCTGCAATTGTACCCAGTTCAGTTGAGAATAAGCCCCACTGGGTGCGCGGTTAAGCTGGGAGGGGAGGCAGTTCAACCCCCAATATAACCACATGATCAGAGCAGCTGATGGGTTCTCACAAGGTAAGCACGCGTCACTCCAGAGGAACCAGTCCTCGCTGGGTCATGTCAGCTAATGTATCTGCCCAACCAACACAACGTAGTGTAGTAGAATGAGACAAGGCCACCCCCGCAAGATAAGTGCTAGCATCGCAGAGACGAGGGAGGGGCTACAGCAACTGTTGCTATGGTTACTCAAGTCCACAGACTGTCTGAGGTTGTATCTGCTGAGATTGTGTCAGAGACACTAACTGAAAAATCGAGATTGACCACGTCAGTTAAACAGCCCCCCGCCCACACGCACATGCATCTCCTTGGGGGACACGCTAGGGTCAAAGGTCGCGTGCTGGTGATGCACCATGATCTGGCTCAGGGCCATCCCGTCCAACAGCACCTGCACCGTCATGTGACCTTGGGGGTCAGAGGGCAGCTCCTGGAGTAAGGAAAAGAGAGAGAGTGTGTGTTGAATCTTAACTGGATGTTGACCTTCAATCAAACTCCAAGTTAAGCTTGACTTCAGTAGGCATGTTAGGGAAGCAATGCCCAGATCCGAAGCACACAGGCATGTATACAATACTTAACTGATACGTTAGGTACATGTTTATCATGATCTGCAGGTCCAAACAAGAGTCTTCAAAACAACATGGATATGCTAGGGCAACGTTAGCATGATTCACAGGTCCACATAGACAAGTCCATAACAAAGGTTACGGATACATTAGGGAAACAACCATAATCCGCACCTCTGCAGACGTGTCAAGAAAATGTCATGAATACATTATGAAAACACTTCCATAATTGACAGGTCCACACAGACGTGTCAAGTAAACTTTACGAACATGTTAGGGCAGCATTACCATGATGTGCAGGTCCACACAGCGAGTGTGCAGCAGCTCTCGCAGCAGGGCTACAGCATCCCACTGCCACTGGTTCCCCACCTGCAGAGGATATGAAGACATCGGTATAACAGCAGTGTTAAAGGCGCAACATTAACAGCATCCTGATTAGCGGCCCTCCGAGAGCATGCTGATTACTGATGTCAACTCACAGGAATGATTACTGGTGTAAACTCACAGTAATGATAACTGGTGTAAACTCACAGGGATGATTACTGGTGTAAACTCACAGGGATGATTACTAGTGTGAACTCACAGGAATGATTACTGGTGTAAACTCAGGGATGATTACTATTTAAACTCACAGGAATGATTACTGGTGTAATCTCACAGGAATGATGACTGGTGTAAACTCAGAGGAATAATTACTGTTGTAAACTCACAGGAATGATTACTGGAGTAAACTCATAGGAACAAGTGCACCACCTATCGACGAATGTCGTATTGCTGCGCAATACTAGTCCCCTACCGGTGTATGCATATTATATTTCCAAAAAAGTAGGTCAAAGTGACCTGAATAGGGTACATGATGCACCCTCTCCCCAAAATGCATCCACACACCAACTTGGATGTTCCTAGGTCATACGGTATTGAAGTTATGGAGCGGACACGAATGCAGACGGACGGAGTGCAATCCTATAGTCCCCTCCGTGTCCGGTAGGGGACTAATAATTACTGGTGTAAACTCACAAGGATGATTACTGGGGTAAACTCACAGTAATGATAACTGGTGTAAACTCATAGGAATAATTACTGGTGTAAACGCACAGTAATGATAACTGGTGTAAACTCAAAAGAAAAATTACTGGTGTAAGCTCACGGGTATGATTACTGGTGTGAACTGACAGGGATGATTACTAGTGTAAACTAACAGGAAAGATTACTGGTGTAAACTGACAGTGATGATTACTGGTGTAAACTCACAGGAATGATGCCGTGCAACCGGCAGGGGATGCAGAGTTGGGGAATGTCCTCGCAGAGCACCGTGGGGTAAACATGACACACCGGAATGTTCTCCACCAGACCCTGATCCACGTATCGTACCTGTCATACAGGAGAGAGAAGCATACTCTTTCATACGCTCCTGGTGATATAAATACTCGGCCGCGATATCCTTAACCCTTTCCCTGCTAAAAATCGCTTCAGTGGGTCCAAAAATCCTAATTTTAACGTTACCTAATCACAGGCAGGTTGGAGAAGTGACCTACATTTTCGGGGCTGGACGAGCCAGGATCTATCACGACTTTAAACTACTACTTTAAATTTTAGCTTAACCCAGAAGTGTTCTGCTCACGTGTTTTCAACTAGCACATTTCTCTTAAAAACTCGAGGGGGAAATGATTACAGATGGCTAACCCGCGATTTCGCGGTCAAGCCGTGCACCCCTGACCCCACCCCTTGACTGTTGTTACTGGACAATCAACCTTGGATGGAATGGAAGTATCACCCTATCCCATTCTGTGAAATTTAGGACACACACGTTCATCAAATTTGGCTAGTTCTGTGAATAAATGAAACTCCAGGAAACCCAAACTGGTCTCCCGTCTGTCCGTCTGTCCCAACACTGGGCGGGACTTTCCTTTCCTGGATGGCATTCTAACTGCAGCCCCACCCCTTGACCCCGGTGCTGACCTTAACGTGACCCCCGATGACCTCCAGCACCTCGCCGCGGTACCAGAGCATGTCGGAGCCCATGACAGCACAGCCCACCACGCTCTTCCAGCTGTAGGGCTTCTGCCGCGGCAGCGTCTTAATGTTCTGCTGCAGCCGGCTCTTCAGCTGCTCAAACTGCTGCTCTGCAGGCAGGAAGTGACATCACACACAGGAAGTCACTTCACAGACCTCACACACAATAATGCAGGGGTGACAATGCGAAGGCGAGGAACAGGGTCTGAGCTAAGAAAGCCAACCATAACACATAACGCTACTCCTATAACCCTGATGATTGTAGCCCCTGGACGAAGTCGGGGCTACTATGGATCGATTTTGGTTGCCATGGTAACATAATTCACAAAATATACAATTCTGTGTCATAAATACGCCAAAATGAAAAATGTGGGTGATCGGAGGTTACGCCCATAGGTTGCCGGCGACCAACCTGTCAAGTTGTTATTAGTAGCATAGTAGCAGTTATAATGGGAGGTAACAATTTACATCAAGTTATTAGGGAGCCATTGGAATTTAAGTTTTTGGCCGCATATGCAAGCATACATAAATGCAAACATGCAGAAACTCACATGTACAAACACGCACACGTGTATGCACTCTGGCGCACACAGTCAGAGATACAAACGAGGTAAAAATACACACACCTGCGTGCCGCGTCATGGCGTAGATGACTCCGTCCTCGGAGACGGCGGTGACAGTCATGCGCGTGAGACCGCAGTGGGGCAGCTCCGGTGGGCTGTAGGGGCGTGTCTTCACCGACTCAGGCCCCATGCAGGGGCGTGTCCGAACGACACTGGGCGGGACGGCGATGCAAGAGGCCGAACAGGATGGGGGCAGGGGCGGGGCTGGATTTGCTGTCAGCTCCGCCCCCTCGCCATTTTTCGGGTGACATTCCGCCCCTGAAGGCCTCGCCTCCTTCTCGGCGGTCTGAGGATCCTCCCTAAAATTACAATCAACCAATCGGTGGTTTTACTGCTGCTGCAACACTAAGACAACAACACAAAAATGTTCTGCAATGGGTTCCCTCGTTTTCTCAGGAAATTCTTTCCTGTTCCCCACCAAACACAACCAGTAATAAAATTAAACATATAATTAAATGCTCTTAAAAAAAAAAAAAAAAACCTGTCGTTTGAATTTAAATAACAAAACAGAATGTATAAATGGGGCGTAGCTCTCAGAGCTAGTTCTGGCAGACAAACTGAGAACCCGCCCGCAAACCTATGCATGAGAGACATTGCTCCACCCACTGGTAGGAGGGCGATATAACCTGCTGCTGCGCTGCATCGCCCCCTGCTGCTGCCACTTAACATCCCACCTGACTCTCCCCCAGTTGTCATTCCCTGCTGTCCTCATCTCAAGCTCCGGTCGCTGCAGGATGTGTCAGGGCGGAGCCTAAACGCTAAACTATCGCTGCATCTCATTACCACTGATATTAACAGTTTACATTGGAGTTAGCGGGCAGAAACTGCAATGTTCAATTCATTTAGTAAAAAATTTTTATTTGACAGATCAGCGCACAGTACGTGAATACTTCCGTATACGCGCCAGATTAAGCAGAGGGGCTCATTTTAATCTGCAGCCCCCGTGTCGCATGTCTCTGCTACGGAGGAGAGCCGAGATCTCTGGAGGAAACCAGCGCAGGACAAGAACACGTGAACCAGCCCGGGATAATATAGCGAGTGGGTCAAATCAAATATACGCGGAACGCGCTCTATCCCCGATCGGTCCATTCATGCCCCACGCTGGACTTTTTTTTGCCTGTATTTATTGCTGCAGAGCCCGGTGGTTCACACCTCACTCTGCAGACAGCACACGCAGAGTCAGGGCGGAGGCCGCTGAAGTGAGCCGGGGAGCGTCTCCGCACTCAGTGCCTTTCGCCTGCTCTTCCCTCACATAAAAATAAACAGGAAATGGGCTCACCGTCGGGTCCTCTCTTTCAGGGCCAAACCTTCGCTCACCAGGAAGTCAGCGATGCTCACGTCTTTCCCCGCCCGGTTAGAGCAGTACAGCACCACGGGAACGGGCCGCTCGGGGGTGCTCTCCTGCGGGACAGTCCAGTTCGAAGGGTTTCACTCTTAAGCCCCTCTGTGCAGATTTAGATGCCAGCATCCATAAGTTCTGAATTTTAATTGCAAAATAATTCTGTAATTGAACTTCCAAATGTCTTGCTTCACTGGAATAACTTTCCAGAGTCTCTGTGACACGAAAACCTTAAATAGGCTCATGCGTAACAGGAAAAATTGGTGTAATTTGTATTCTGCGCATTGAGGTTAATTGACGTGCCGTCAAATCATGTTATTCGAACTGTTTATTTACCATTGAAACCATGCAGAGGTTTGACCCATAACAATAGCGGATAAGCTAAAAGAACGACCATTCAGTCTAACAAAGCCATGTCCCTATACCAACTGAACCAGGTGCACTGAACCAAGCACACTTAACACCTAAAGCAGGGGTCCCCAATCTTTCCCAGAAAGGGCCAGTGTGGGTGCAGGCTTTTACTGCAACCAAGCAATTACACACCTGATGCTACTAATCAACTCCTGGACTCTTTGTTAATAAGCTTAATCAGTAGCATGAGGTCTGTAGCTGCTTGGTTGCAATGAAAGCCTGCACCCACACCGGCCCTTTCTGGGAAAGATTGGGGACCCCTGACCTAAAGAGTACAGTATCTCTCAGTGTGTCCAGCCTCACTTTAAAACTTCCGCCGAGTTTCTGCCTCTAACTCATGACCAGGGAAGTGTTGGCTAATGGCTAATACCTTAAAAGGCTCCCAATCATGTCACCTGGTGCACAGCCAATTATACATTACAATCAATTACAAAATCTGTTTTTTTTTGTGACTAACTTTGGTGAAGTAACCGCTCAGAGGCAAGATGCACTGATCAACTCCAGCCAACCAGTTATTCAGCGCCTACGTTATTCTACATGATCCCTCCCACTTGTGAGGTCACAATAGATAGGTGTGAAATGGCTTGTAGAGGCTAATTAGTCGGGCACCTGGTGACATAATGGGGGACCTTTACACATTTGAATTGCTCAAGGGACCACAAATAAGATTGTGATGCCATATCTAACATTACGCTAAGAGTAGTATCAATGGCGCCAGTCCAGTTCTAACACAGTATGCCACAAAACCTCCCTGTTCCTGAAGATCCCCGAACAGTAAGGCTACAATCAGGCACCATTCCTGCATGAACAGGCGAAGATCCCCCAGAATGCAGTTCTTCCAAGCAGAATTACCTTGACGGTCATCATGGCGATGGCGCCAGTCATGTAGTAGGAGATAAAGTCGCACGCCGTGGCCGTCCAGGTGGAGCGACCCCCAGCCGGTCTGCAGGAGGGATGGAGGGAGAGAGAGAGAGAGAAAGAGAGAGAGAGAGATGGAGGGAGGGAGAGAAGACCAGAGAGGTGCAACACTTTTAGGTGATTAAGCTAGTGGACCCTCGTTTTATAACAGCCAGATTTTCCAACTCTGCGAAGATGTGAGGACAGACTATTTGGATTAAAAAAGCCCTGCCATTTTCCTACCACTGATAAGTATAACATTGGAAAATACTGAAGGACTCCATAGCATCCAGCAATATGTTAATCAAATACATCAGAGAGATGATTGGCTAAAAACCTGATATCACTGAGGGAACACTCAAGCATCAGGCAGCCAATCAGGTCAGGCTGCAGAGGTCTCAAGTGGCTGATGTGGATTTTCACTTTGTTCCCAAAGTCGCAGCGCAGGATCTGGCCACAGGAGGGAGACAAAACACGGAATAAGAGTTTGGATCCCCGTAGCGACAGCTCGATTGTGTGCCAATCACGTTCACTTTAACTTCATTCTGCCAGCAGTTTGTGAGTCTTATTATCAGCATCATGCATTCAAATGAAACAAAACCATTCACTTCACTCGACAAGCAATTAAACTCCTCAAGACCATATGTACATGGACACAAAATATGTTGCCTGTTCAGAAACAAATCTATTTCACGGAGTAAGCCAAGGAACTTGCACAAGTGTGCTGCAGCGGCCAGTAAAATAGGGAACCACACCGATGAATGAGCACTTCCCACACAGTCTAACCTCGAAAATTTGGCACTTCGATCAATCAAAATACACAAATACAGGCTTTTCGAGCCTCAGCTGGTGGGTTTTTCAGGTGAAAACTGAAGGTTGAACATCCAGGGGTCAGAAAGGAAACGTCCGCTCACACGTTTGTCCCGCCCCTGACTGAGCCAGTTAATTTCAGTGATTTGATTTGCCTTCTGTGAACGATAAACAGTATAGGATGACACAATCAAGGTGGGCAGGAACAAAGTGCGTTGTGTGTATTAATACTGACTGGACCTGGATTTTGAGGGAAAAGCAGCAGGTGGCTCTACAAGCTGCTCACCCACGAGCAACAGAACATCAGCACTGGACTCAACGGCGCAGGCGTGCTTACCTCGGCGATGTTGGCGGACGACACGGAGCACACCTGGCCCCTCTCCCAAACCCCGTTGACGTACGCGGCGCAGTACATGTCCGGCCCCCACTCCACTGCCTGCTGCTCCGACTTAGCATACTCCTCTTTCAGCTTCTCGTACACCCTGGGGTGCGCAGCACCGATAAAACCACACGCTCAGTACTCAATTCAGCAACATCCCATTTACAGGCAAGGGCGGGGGGTCAGAGTTCACTGCCATGGAAGGTGGAGGTTATGGTGAAGGACAGGTCAGGTGCAGGTTACGGTGTAGATTAGGGTGGATATGCAGGTGTAGAAGACCGTTAGAGAGGTGGAGGGAGGGTGTAGGAATGGATGGACAGAGGGATGTTATGGTGAGAGGTGAGGACAGACACTGTATACAGGAGAGAATGTTGGTAAGAGAGATGGATGATGGAGTGTTTTATGCGCAGTTGCAGGTTAAAGCCGAAGCTGTAGGGGGCGCTCTCACTTCTTCAGGTGCTTGTCCATCTGCAGCAGCTGCACGTAGAAGCTGCCGGGGGAGCGGACGTGCGTCACACGCACACGCAGGTCCTTCAGGTTCTGGGGCAGCCGCAGGTCAGAGCGGAAATCCAGGGCCTCGCTCTGTTCAGCGGCTTCGTCCTCCTTCGCATCCTCCTCGGTCGGGCCCTCGGGGGCCCGGGGCTTCCCGTCCCAGTCACCCTCCAACAGGCCCTCCACTGGAGGGTCCCACACCGTTGTTTCACTTTTCACGGCCTGCGGTTTCTCCCTACAGGGCAGGGCACCACATTAGCTTAGGAGGGGGTCATTTAAAGCTATTCTTACCTTTCTGGAATTTTTACACTTTTCTTTTGTAATCTTAAAATGCTCCTAATAAGCGTATGGCACACTAAAATGTAAAAGAAATCCACCAGGTGTTGAAACTCATCGACATTCAACTCTCATTTATTTCTGATAAAAGTCTGACCAATCATTTTCTTCGGTCCGAATGAAATGATTTGCTGAGCTTCCTGTCTGTCATCCGTTGCTGTGCCCCTTCCAGTTGCCTACAGCTGTCACTGCTTGCGAGTCGCACGGCTCTCTGGCAGAGCAGCAGAGCGGTAGAGACAAAGCAGGTAGCTACTCAAGGACGTTAGCCTGCAACAAAGCAGCTGCAACTGCTCTTGATTTAATGATTGACGTTACCGGGACAATTCTGGTGAGGCAAGACGTTTTGGCAGCAGTTTTGCAAGAAAATATGTATGAATTCTGCCGAAACACAAAGCATCTGACTGTAAACAAACAGGCCCTGAAATTCTGTAATTACTAACGTTAATGGTAGTTCATCAGACGTTACGAGGGCATTTTATTTTATACCACATATAAAATTTAATATAATGTAATTACTGTTAGTAAGTTTTCACTAACCGGTGCCTCTGAATCTGACTCCATTGACCCGTTTCAAGATGCTTTCACATCAGACGTGAAACAAATTTTTCATACGACAGATTACATTCAAAGTCAATGCAAGGACGCGAATACACGTGAGATTTGCGTCTTTGCGTTGACTTTGAATGTAATCAGTCTTGCGAAAAGTTTGTTTCGTGTGCGGTGTGTAAGCAGCCTCATTCGCGCTGCTCATTTTCTCACCGCACGCGTCAGGGGAGGAGGGGAGCCTCAGAGGTCAGGCAGGGGGAAGAGGGCGGGACTTTGGAGGGAGGTGGAGTTGTTCATGTTCAAATTTCTACTAAGTGCTGTGCCGCATGCCAGAAAGGTAAGAATAGCTTTAAACCCAAAAAACAGGTTTGAGAAAAGACCTTCCACTGCTATCATTGCTCTGTAAAGAGGAAACATCTTCATGTTAGTCCTGTAACCCCCCCGGGAGGGATTAGCCCACCATACTGGCAGTGTGTCTCCACGGTAACAGCCCCGCTCCGGGCCACACCAGCGGCTGAGGTGCTGGACTGCGACACACTGGCGTTGAAGCCCCAGTCAGATCAGTGTTTGGCCCTGGAGCAGGTGCTCAGCCCTGCATTGTTCTGGGTAAACTGAGCTCAAACGACAGTAAGTCACTTATAACCTAAGTATCAGCCAAATACTTAGACCATTGCCAGGAGATAATTGTTTTTCCCCAGCGTTTGTTTGTTTGTCTGTCTGTCAGTTAACAGAATCACCCAAAAAGTTATGGGTAGATGTCAATGACAGTTCTTTGCTTTGACAGATGCAGTACTTATGAGGAAGTGACTAAATAACAGGAAGATTAAGAGTCATTCTTGATCCATGAGCCAGAAGAATTCGTAGGCGCACTGAGATGGTACTGTTGAGACTTGTTTAACATTAACATTCAATTGCTGACAAACTGCAGCACGGACGAGCAGAGAGAAATTTCTGCACTAAGATGCAAAGCGCCTCGTTTAGCACTCAAATTTAACGATAGTTCCTCCATCAACGCACTGCAACACAGCGGAGGCAACAGACAGTTCAAGTGCTTCCTCGTTAAGTCGCGTAAAACTCACCTCTTACTAAAGCAAGCCAGCTGTTCCTCCGCTAGCAGCTCAGCGATGTCTGTCGAATGTCCAGTGTCCTCGTTCACCTCGAATAACCTCACCGGCATGGCACGCTGCCTGGGGTAAACAGCTGGGAGGGCAAACAATGCGCAATCATCATCCACACATCCATTAACAAATCTGCTCATCTCTAATCAAGGTCACAGGAAAGGGTCTGGAATGTATCCCAGCATGCAATTGGTCAGAGGCAGGAAAACACCTTGTAGAGGATTGCCAATCCACCTCAGGGACCACACAATTCACTCACTCACGCACTCACTCACAAACGCACTCACGCACGGGTCATTCAGCCTGACAGGAATATCTTCGGACTTCGGTGAATCCATGAGAACGCAGGGAGAACAAGCTACCTCCGCAGAGGAAGGTCCCGGGCTGGATTCAAACCCAAAACCTTCTGGCCGTGGGGTGCCAGTGCTTTGCAAAGCACCAACATGCCACCCAACAGTGCTCAGTTTAGACTAGAGTGTGTTTTTTCTCGAACAAAAGCCCTGACACCCATATATAGCAAAAGCCACCAGTTTCACAGCCGATTAATGCACCAGCAAAATTTGGTCAAGAAAAATGGAAAAACTGCATGGTTACCTCAATCAACGACACAGGCCTTCGCTTTACTCACAAATCGCCATGGCGGACATCAGCTTCTGTTCCGCTAGTTTCTGGAATCTCTCTTGGCACTCGGTGCTCCAGGACTCCTCTCCGCTCACCGGCTCGAGATTGGCCAGACAGCACTGAATGGCCTGAGACGTCGCACAGAACACAAGAGATCCTGACTCAAACTTCACAGCGCTAAAGGTCGTTCGATATTTCTGTGCAGTCCGCATAAAAATGGACCATCGCACTGGTCGAGCCGTGAGATGAGAGACAGTGACCTCACCACGGCCGGCAGGGCGAAGAACTCGTCCTTCAGCTTCCGTATGTCGCTCAAGGGAAGAGTCTTTCTGTTTCCGAAGTCCACATAGCACACCTCCACCAGCCTGTTACCTGGGAAACCTGCACCACACCGCAGGGGAGTTAAAATCTAAGTTCTGAATGTTCAGTAATATCTGTTTAAGCACAGAGTCCGTGAGGCTTCTAACAGACGGGCTGGACTGGACACACCAGCATTTTACCCAGGGAAGGAATATCGAGAGCCAGGAAGGGCCCAGATTGTGTTCTGATCAGTTAGATCCTGATGATTAAAACATTAACGCAGAAGTGATCGCTTCTCATTATTTTTTTTCCCTTGACATTTCTGCTCATATTGTTCTGCCTAATTCTGTATCTGTACAGATATCCTCTCCACACCTGCTTTCACAGATTTGTCCGGCTCCTGTGCAATGCTTACACATTTTGTTTTCTGAAACATTAAGGGCATTTTCGTGTCACTGCATTTTTTTTCATCACTTCTCAGTTCAATTGCCAGCTGCTCGCGTTTGAAACTGTTTTGAGACAGACAGGGAAACTCTTGCCAGGAACTCTGACTCAGATGCAATCACTTCGAGCGGAATGCTCTGGAGGAAACGCTCTCGCTAGTTGGAAGTACTGTCTAGCTGAAAGGTGGAACTAATTACTGACATCAGCTCGCAGAAATTCATGGATGAAGGTCACACCGCTGTCAGACCCCTGCCTTAGGCCAAACAGCCACACCCACACAAGAGTAGAATAAGCCTGTTACGAGCCTAGTGGCCCATCGGGCCGGTGCTTAACCCCGGTTTCTGTGGCATGAAGCGACTAGGAATATTACTGCTCCCCCTGGATGAAATGCCAGTCCATCGCAGGTACTCCCCCAGCTCTGGTACCCATTTATACACCAGGGTGGAGTGAGGCATGGAGTGTGGGAGTAAAGTGTTTTGCTCAAGAACTCAGGACCTTACGTTCCCAAGTGAAGCCTACTTGACCACTGCGCTACCGCGTCTCCACATAGCCACACAAGGAAATAAAGCATCTCCTTGTCCTCTCACAGCTAATCACACAGGGCCAATTCTGAGGAACAATACCTCTCAGTTCTCTGAGTCTACGCGGTTATGCGTGATTATTGTGGGAGTAGTTTTGCCAGTCTTGTGTTTTCCTGCAGGTGGCGCTCCAGATTCAGGGTGGCTTACGCACAGGCACTAATCTGGTAACCCAGCTTTGTGAAACAGGCCCCCAGCGCTTTAACCCTAAAGCATGCACATACAATCCACTCACACATTTCAACATTCTCACTGAATCCCAAAAACACACGGCTCACTCACGCAGCCAAAATTACGCATATGGACCTTGTCGACCTAATTGTACTTAGGAAGTACCAGTCTACATGGAGAGTCAACAATTAAAACGAGAGGTTCAGCACACCTGAGACCAAACTGATCTGCCGCCCCGCCGCGCCCTTTCGGGAAGATGGTACCAGGATAAAATGAAATACCAGATCACATGTTGTCTGCAAAGTTCCAACAAATTTGATCAATGTTTCTGACCTCTGGAGACTACTGGTCATTCGAATCGGCGCCTGCATATGACGGCAAGCCAACGATCACAAAACAGTCATTTTTTTCTGAAATCCTCTAACCCTGTCATTTCAATGTTGAGAAATGCTCAAGTCATTATCTATTTAAGACAAGTCTGCAATGGACAACCTTGTGTGATACATGTCCCTGCTCCCCCTACTTTTAGGGGCGCAGGGCCCAAATGCCGTCCCAAAGTAGTCTATGTGCAAAAGTTGTTCCAAACATCGCTAGAAATTGCGGGTCGGACTGTTTTCGGACAACAGCTGACAAACGAGTTTATACCATCTTAACTCAACTGCTCAATGAGTTTAAAGACTAGGAACCCCAATGCTCTAATGCACTGGATTAATAGGCAGCACAGACCACAGTTTATTTCCAGTAAGAACGAGCACATCGGCGGATCCTTCATTGGTTAAATTAAGAGGTTGTACTGAGTGCTGTACATTAGCGCCCATGATTTCCCCGCTCCTTAGATTAGTCAGTAAGAGTGAGCTCACCGATGACCTTGGCACGGTACCAGACCTCGTCCTCGAACAGGGCGGCACAGGCTTGCTCCAGCGTCGGGCAGAACACCTCATAACCCCCCAGACCCTCCTGGGAGTAGAAGTCCTGAAGTCTGGCGTTCAGCAGCAGGTACTCCATGTTATCCACCTGCCATTAGCATCACGCGTTAGCAAATCCAATCAAACATGTACAGTCAAGAGCATCTCATGTTAGCAAATCTAATCAAACATGTACAGTCAAGAGCATCTCATGTTAGCAAATCCAATCAAACGTGTACAGTCAGGAGCATCTCATGTTAGCAAATCCAATCAAACATGTACAGTCAAGAGCATCTCATGTTAGCAAGTCCAATCAAACATGTACAGTCAGGAGCATCTCATGTTAGCAAATCCAATCAAACATGTACAGTCAAGAGCATCTCATGTTAGCAAATCAAATCAATCGTGCAGCCAGGAGCATCTCATGTTAACAATCCAATCAAACATGAACAAGACAGGTCTCCGATGAGCGTAAGGACAGAAACATTATTTTTGGCTCTATATGCAATCTCCATGGATTTGAGATGAATGAGTAAAAATGTTCTTGAAATTATAACTTTTGGCTTAAATATAAGAGTCTTGTCCAAAAATATGTCAGAACTGTGTAGAATTAGAATGATTTCTACTGAGGCTCAAGGGTGATTAAACAGACAACATAAGGTAAACTGTCCATGTCTGTCATTGGTGGCAAATCCTTAGAAAATCACTGCCAGACGTCAGGAAGGCTTAGACATCACCCGCTGGGCTCTGCGAATGGTCAGTGGGGCTGGGTGTTTAAAGATACTGTGTTCTGTCAGGCGTCCTGGATGGAAGTATTTTTGCAGGATAAGGCGCGAGAGCATGTGTGCATGTCCTGTGTAAACACTTGCCACCCCACCCTCTCACACACACACACACACACACACACTCACCAGTTGAATATAGAAGTCAGAGGGTGTGTTGATGTGGCACACCACCGCGTTGAGCTCCACCATGGGCCTCGGGTACACCGGGGGGTAAAACTGCAGTGGTCGCCACCCTCCACTGAGGGGTTTAGCCATCGGAGAGTAAAACCTAGTAGATAAACATTAAAATACGCCATTACCTGTGGCCCCCACCAACAGGTCAGCATTAGTATCCCTTCTAAAAGGAGAATTACGGTGTGCCCGATTCACTACCATTGTAAGCCTGTTTGGAGCTTTGGCTAAAAATCCATTTATTTTGAAATGCTGCGTGCATACGGAGGTGGGGTATTCGACAAAAGTTAGTACTCATTATCACGTTTCAATACACCCCAAGTCAATTTAACAGCGGATTTCTCCTTTAAATTTTAAGTGCTGCCCTAAGGTGCCATTAGGGCCCTAAGAGGCTAATTGTGGCCCCTGTGGGTGAAATGTGGCCCCTAAGATGTGAGGGCCTTACCTGGCCAGCTCCAGGAACACCAGGTAGTCTCGTAGAGAGAGCGGCATGTCTCTGGTGCTCTTGTCCATGGGCGCACTCTTCAGATCCACCAGCAGGGCGTCACGCTCCTCCCCAAACACCTGCATCTCCACCGCCTTGGAGCCAACGGCCTGCTGGAACTGCTGCTGTGACTCTGCGCACCAGCCCTTCACCTGTAGAGCAACATACATACACCTGTAATACACCTGTTCCACAACATACACCTGTAATACACCTGTTCCTAAACATACACCTGTAATACAACTGTTCCTAAACATACACCTGTAATACAACTGTTCCTAAACATACACCTGTAATACAACTGTTCCACAACATACACCTGTAATACACCTGTTCCACAACATACACCTGTAATACACCTGTTCCACAACATACACCTGTAATACACCTGTTCCACAACATACACCTGTAATACACCTGTTCCACAACATACACCTGTAATACACCTGTTCCTAAACATACACCTGTAATACAACTGTTCCTAAACATACACCTGTAATACAACTGTTCCTAAACATACACCTGTAATACAACTGTTCCACAACATACACCTGTAATACACCTGTTCCACAACATACACCTGTAATACACCTGTTCCACAACATACACCTGTAATACACCTGTTCCTAAACATACACCTGTAATACACCTGTACCACAACATACACTAATACACCTGTACCACAACATACAGCTGTAATACACCTGATCAACAACACACACCTGTTCCACAACATACACCTATAATACACCTGTACCACAACATACACCTATAATACATCTGTTCCACAACATACACCCATAATACACCTGTTCCACAACATACACCCATAATACACCTGTTCCACAACATACACCAGTAAGACACCTGTTCCACAACATACACCTATAATACACCTGTTCCTAAACATATACCTGTAATACACCTGTTCCTAAACATACACCTGTAATACACCTGTACCACAACATACACCTATAATACACCTGTACCACAACATACAGCTGTAATACACCTGATCAACAACATACACCTGTACCACAACATACACCTATAATACACCTGTACCACAACATACACCTGTAATACATCTGTTCCACAACATACACCCATAATACACCTGTTCCACAACATACACCAGTAATACACCTGTTCCACAACATACACCTATAATACACCTGTACCACAGCATACACCTATAATACACCTGTACCACAACATACACCTGTAATACACCTGTTCCACAACATACACCTATAATACACCTGTTTGACAACATACAACAGTAATACACCTGTTCCACAACAAACACCAGTACTACACTTGTTCCACAACTTACACCTGTAATACACCTGTTCCACAACAAACACCTACAATACACCAGTACCACAACATACACCTGTAATACACCTGCTCTACAACATACACCTGTAATACACCTGTACAACAACATACACCTATAATACACCTGTACCACAACATACACCTGTAATACACCCGTACCACAACATACACCTGTAATACACCTCTTCCACAACATACACCAGTAATACACCTGCTCCACAACATACATCTATAATACACCTGTACCACAACATACACCTGTAATACACCTATTCCACAACATACACCTCTCTCACCAAGTCCGCCGGGACGATGTCCTTCAGGGAGCAGCGGATGGCTAGGGCAGGACAACGAGCCAACTCACAGTGCAGCGCCCGATCGACGCAGCGCACACACCGATTCAGGTTCTCCACTACAGGCACACCCTCGCTGAGGGGAGACGGGAAGAGTCACACGATATTTATGTTGGATGTAACTATGCTGAAAGACTGCAGTTCCGCACATATTATTCACAGAGTGATTTCTGACCCCATGACAGTGCACTCTGGCACTTGGATGATGGAATAATTGATCTTGTTTCGCTAAGACTTGTTATTGTATGCGACAGAACAAGCTTTTCATTACATTCATTTATTTTGTTCTCGAACTGTTATTGTGTCAGAAATCACACCGTAAATATTATGTGCAAAACTGCAGGCCTTCAGTATATAGACCAGCATGTACTAGAGAAAATTTAGGAGCTGTTTTATTCCATTTTTATTCCCTAAGGTTCTGTTGTTAACCTCCGCCGAGGAGGTTTATGTTTTCGGTGCCGTTTGTTTGTTGGTTTGTTTGTTTGATGGGGAAATGATAACTCAAAAACTAATGGCCGGATTTTTATGAAATTTTCAGGGTAGGTGGGTATTAACTCAAGAAAGACGTGATTAAATTTTGGCATATCTAGGCAAAAGTACTGCTGAGATATACTCCAAAGTTCAAGATTTCAAGTCTTTCCAATGGGCCAGAGTTCCAATTGCCGTGCTTTTGGCTTTGCTGCCCCCTGGCGGCGGAGGTTCTGCGCTCTCTGAGTGCTCTTCGCGTTTTTAATGCTTTCAGGGTTATTTGTGGCAGCATAAGCTTTTGCAACACATCTTTTCAACACACATTTTTGCACACAGTGCATCTCGAGTACAGCGGGGCAATGCACAGACATTATACTGCATCTACAGAATACTGAGATATGAAACACTGCCTGTCCCAAAAGAGTCACCTTTTGGATTTTAATCAACTAATTGTAATGGCCAGTCGGAGGCCAAGCGCAACGACAGAGAGAAAGAGTCGCACGAACACAGTGCAAACACAGAGAATAATATTGACCAGACGCAAGTACTCGCGCTTCCAAAGGACGTATAATAGTCCGAAACACGGAAGCAAAACGGGATAGAAAAAGGGAGAAGAAACTCCAAAAGTCAGAAGATAGGAAGTCATACAAAACCTGACTACAGATATCTATAGTGCGAATCTAAGCACAGACACTCTAGCGAAGGAGGCGTGCCACACATCCTGCTTATATAGATTCTGGGGAAGCGCCACCCCAGCTCAACCAACCAGCTGGGCAAAGAATTTGATGGCCCAGGAATTCCCAATATCGTCTTGGGACGCGAGCCGCAAAGAAAAGTCCAAACACCACGCACTCCTCATAAACCATGACACAAATACTACAATTGAACCTTTGTTGCAGCAATTTAAGTGGTTCAGCTCGCAATAATTATTTTAACCCTGACTGAGGAGGCTCGTAGCTTCCTTGTTTCCTAAAAAATAGTTATCTCTAACGTAGTGACAAAATTGATAAGGGCACTTGGTCAAAAATATTGTCATATTTGACTTCATCAATATCAACAAGCCCTTACACGTCAAGCCAGTGAAGCAGAACACAGAAGGGGAGGGAGGGAGAGAGAGAGAGAGAGAGAGAGGGAGAGAGAGAGGGAGAGACGATGGCGCGGTGCTCACGTGTGGCTCACAGAGATGTCCTTGGAGTAGCCGTAGTCCTGGAAGAAGACGCGCAGTTTGGCCAGTTCTGACACCGAACAGCTGGAGACTGGCTCTTCCTGCTCCGTCCGAATCACCTCCGTCACTGTCACTCTGTGCCATAAACCCTCCTTCACCTTCACAAACAACAGGGAGCCTGCAGGAAGCACCCACACACACACACACACACACACACACAGCAGCAGCGGTGAAAACAACCGCTAAGCCCTACTATCCTTGATATTTTGGCACGAGAAATACACTAATGTAGCAGTATTGCTACGCCCCACAATACTCAAGTATCCAAGTGTGTAATCATGCTGATGCCTGGACTCCGGTAACATTACAGGAGAGCACAAAACATGCATGAATACTCGCATGTTCTTAACATGTCCAACACCAGGATTGGGCACTGGCCATCTAAATCGATAGATTTTTTGAAAATGGGAATGAAAGCATTAACAGCGCTGAGCACCAGAGGGCGCTGTGCTCACCCGTCTTCACCACAGTGCTCGCAGTGAAGAGGCCCCTCTCTCCGGAGCACAAGGCAGTGATCTTCTTGGTCAGCATGATTCCGGTCCGAGACTCGGCCACACGCCGGATGTAGAAGTGGCCAGGATTTATGACGTGCGTCACCAGAACCCACTCCTGAAACACTGGACCCACGCATCGACGGATAAATTACAACCCCAATTCTGAAATAGTTGGCACAAAGTGGAAATTGTGAATAAAATCAAAATGCAATGACTTTCAAATCACACCAGACAGTATTTTATTCACAATTGAACAGAGCTGACATTGCAAATGTTCAAACTGAGAAATTTTACAATCGTATCCACAAAATGAGCTAATTTCAAATTTGAGGGCTGCTACAGGTCTCAAAAAAGTTGGGATAGGGGCCTGTATACCATGGTGTGTTTAATACTCTTGTTTCATACAGGCTTCCAGCTGCTGGAGAGTTTTGCGTCTCCTTTGACAGACTTTTCATTTAATAATGTGCCAAATGTTCTCAATTGGTGAAAGATCAGGACTGCAGGCTGGCCAGTTCAGCACACGGACTCCTCAACTACAAAGTCATGCTGTTGTTATAGCAGCAGTATGTGGCTTTGCATTGTCCTGCTGAAATACACAAGGCCTTCCCTGGAATAGATGTCATCTGGAGGGGAGCATATGTTGCTCTAAAACCTTTATATACCTTTCAGCATTCATGGTGTTTTTTAAAACATGCAAGTGTCCCACTCCATATGCACTAATGCATTCCCATACCATCAGAGACACTGGCTTTTGAACTGAACGCTGATAACAGGAGGGGTGGTCTTTCTCCTCTTTAGCCCGGATGACACGACGCCCATGATTTCCAACAAGAATGTCAAATTTGGACTCGTCTGACCACAGGACACTTTGCTACAGTCCATTTTAAATGAGCCTTGGCCCATAGAACATGGCAGCACTTCTGGATCATGCTCAACAATGGCTTCCTTTTTGCATTATAGAGTTTTAGGTGGCATCTGTGGATGGCACGGCGGACTGGGTTCACAGACAGTGGTTTCTTGAAGTATTACTGCACCCATTTAGTAATGTCAATGACAGAATCATGCCAGTGAGCAATGTAGTGGCGTCTGAGGGCCCAAAGATCACGGGCATCCTGTTAAGGTCTTTGGCCTTGTCCCTTATGCACAGAGATTTTCCAGTTTCTCTGAATCTTTTGATGATGTTATGCACTGTAGATGATGAGACCGTCAAAGCCTTTGTAATTTGACATTGAGGAACATTGTTTTTGAAGTATTCCACAATTTTTTTCCACAAGCCTTCACAGGTTGGAGAGCCTCTGGCCATCTTTACTTCTGAGAGACTCAGCCTCTCTAAGATATCCCTTTTATAGCCAATCATATTACGCACCTGATGCCAGTTAATGTAATTAATTGCTAAATTTTCTTTCAGTTGATTTGATGGTGTCCCAACTTTTTTGAGACCTGTTGCAGCCAGAAAATTTGAAATTGGCTCATCTTGTGGATAAAAATGGAAAATGTCTCTGTTTCAACATTTGAAATGTGATCCATGTCCAACTGTAAATAACATATTGGCTCATGTGATCTGAAAGTCATTGCATTTTGATTTTATTCACAATTTACGGTTCCTCCCGACTATTTCGGAATTGGGGTTACACTTTATTTACACTGGTGGTCTCCATTCCTGTTCCAGAAGGGCTACAATCCCAAAGGTTTCCAGAGAGGGGAGCTAAGACTTGGTATTTTTTCATTTGGCACCCAAAGCAACATTTTATTAAAGATTGAACAAAATCCATGACTATGCCCATGGATTCGTCAGAAAGTTGGTTGATTTCATATGGAAGGCCCCCGCTGTAAGTGTAGAGCAGTGTTGAGTTAACCAAGTTGGGAGAAACATGTGACAAATGAGTGCAGTGATGTGTGTGTGGACTTCCGGCACCTTTCCCCAGACTAATTGGGTGGTAGTCCCTCCTGCCTCTCCTCTTTGTTCGTCCAATCACAGCCTTCCCTCTGGATGGTGGAGGCGGGCCCGTGGGAGCTGCAACAGCTATGGCACCAAATTCAACCAATCAGAGACCCTCATACAAAAATCCTGTAAATCCTCCAGGGTTAGAGCCACCATGCTATCTGTGCTGCTAGATTGTGGTACCATGTTGTGAAGGGTGCTGCTCTTTAACAGTGCATTAAAAAGAACAGTGAGCAAGCCAGGGTCAAAGGTCAAATGGCAGGAGGGACGGCAGGTACGCTGGGGGGGAGAAAGAGAGAGAGAGAGAGGGAGCTCATTCCGATTGCTTATTTCTCACATCCTTCCTTCCTTTCTATGCACCTTCCTGTCCGGGTGATCGATCCTAGTTCTTCATGATCATTATACTATCGAGCAAGGAACCTCCCCATGAGTGTGTGTGCACAGATTTGGCCATCCCATCTCTACAGCCATTCATCTCATCAAATCCAAACTTGGTGTGTGCATCGCTGAGGACACAAGAAATAACATACACAACTTTGAAGTTGTTTGGCTGAGCAGCTCTCAAGAAACCAAGACACAAGTCCTCAACAGGTTAAAAAACAAGGGTCGGGGCTTTCCCAAAGATGCCTTGAGCAAGGAGACCCTGAGAGCATCCTTCACAGACATAATTTTCAAAATGAGAGATGTTTAACAGTTGCCTTGTGGATCTACAGCCCCTAACCTGCCACATCCAGAACAGCTGTCGCTTCAACCTGACTTCAGACGCAGACGGAACAGTAACAATCTCCCGAAAACACATTACTTCCAATACCTCTGTTTAGTCTTCCTTTTCCCACGTCTTGTCTTCACATCCCCCTTATGAGTGGAGCTAAGAGCAAGGAAAGGAGCCAAGCAAAGGAAGGAAGGACATGACAAATGGAATGAACCCTCGGACTGTGTCCGTCACACCGTGCCAGTGCAGAGGAACCCGCTGTGTGACTCTGTGACCACCAGGGGGCAACAGCAGGGTTTCAGACCTGAAAGGGGCAAGAGGCTGCGGAACTTTCGCGGGCGTGGCCCCGCCCGCGGCAGGGCGCGGCCTACCGGATGTCTTCGCCCCCGTGAACGCCTGCGGGTTGCTGGGTGATAAGAAAACGAGCGCTCAAGCACTAAAAGGCACGGCAGCAAAACCAAACCAGCAGCACAGAGGAATTCACTCGAGGTCGAAGGATCACAGTGGTAAAAGAACATCAGGGCCAGCGACCTGATTGGCCATTTCTCAGCAGAATTCAGGATCATTGTGACAAGATAACCTCGGCCAGACAGCTGATTGGCCAGAATTCCCAAACAATCCACACCAGTGTGACATTAAAACCATAGCAAAAAATCTGATGGAAACATGGAAATAATTGTATTAGAGCAGCGGTAAATGCTGAAAAGGTTAAAGACGACACAAGATCTGAGCAGGAGCTCTGCGTTTGTGTGTTACGTATATCAGGACACAATGAGTCTCATTCGTGACACATTAGTAAATCTGAGCGTAGATTTGCTCATAAAAGCCTACGCTACTAAAAACCAACTCTGGATTAATGAACTCAGATCGGATCGTAAACTCGTGTGTTTGATCATGAATCCATCGTAAAGTGACAGCGCGCTCCCGGTAATCAGCTATTAGCATAAATCCCCGCCCATGAATTGCCAATGACCACCATATAAGGAGGTGTAGATGCATCCAGTCGACCTGCCAGTCATGTCGCAAATATAGAAAGAGGGAGAAAGAAAAAAGAATTATTCCGAAGCGGAGATAGAAATAATTTTGGGTGAAGTGGGGTTAAGAAAAAACATGTTATGTTCATCTGTCAGCAGTGGTGTGACAGGGCCAGGCAAAGCGAAGGCCTGGAGGGAGGAGACAGGCGCCGTTAATGTTGTCTCTGTAGTCCAAAGAACCATGTCTGAGGTGAAGAGTAAATGGTTTGACAAGAAACTGGAAACGAAGAAACGTAGGAGCGCACAAAAAATACATCAGCCTCAGAAAGAGGCTCACAGTCACAACTCGTCTCATGAATAACAAAAGGTCGCAAGTGTAATTCCTGGTGAAACCTGTTTTTCTGCAATTGTGGTGCGGAAAAACCGGTTTCACCAGGAATGTCACTTGCGACCTTTTGTTATTCATGAGACGAATTATCAACTGCAGACGAGCGCTTCGCTGGCATAATTGGGGAGACCTCTCTGTGAGGAATTATACCTGACGGAGACAGCGACATGCCTCCACTTTTATTTTTTTATCATCATCATTCAACATGTAAAAAGAACGTGTCATCCATTGAGTCGATTCAAATATATAATTCACAATCATGGATCTAATCTGGATCTTAAACCTGCCGACTGCCAACAACTTTAACTAAATGTGTTTGGCTATATCACGTGTTTCAAATACATCTGCGTATTGTGTACATAGCAGAGCACAATATGATTTAAACTGTAATTTCCAATAGTGACAAGCATTATTCATGTGCATTCTTAAATTCACACAAGCACTACGCATGGTCAGCAGCATGTGTAGATTTTGTTAGTCGCTACAAAAAGATCGGAGCTACTAAAATATTGATGAATGCGGAGATGCACGTAAATTTCTGTCTGTGAACAGTTTACACACAAATTCGTTCTGCTCATGTTTCATGAATGAGACCCAATGACATTTGATGTCACTTCCAAAAATATGACACTACAATCCAGCGACCTAATTGGCCATACCTCAGGAAAATTCCGGATCATTCCAACACATATCCAAGCCATCTGATTCTAGAAACGGGACTGCCAGACATCTAAACAAGAGCCATCAGAAGATGGCATATCCCCCCGGCTCCTGCAAAATCAGGGAGGCCTCAGGTACCTTGTACTGATAAATATCTTCTCAAGTTTCATAGAAATACTTTCAAGTTCTGCTACAGGAATGTAACTTTCCACACCTTTCTGAGCCTGTTCCATTTGTTTTCATGAAGCAGAAAATCCGAAACAGTAAAAGACACCCTTTTTAATTCACAGGTATGTTGAAAGTTTTGTTCCTGAGTTCTGCCACAGAAATGAGCTACACCCTAACCAGAAACTGAGTGTAATTTTGTGGCTATAGAAACACACAAAAAAAATCTAAATCTCAGCAATTCCTAAATAGGAAAAGGCGCATCTACAGGGTACATTAGATCAACATGCCAATTTCATAGATAAACATTGAACAATTATCATGTATTGCTCTGGAACCAGTGTCACTCGCTTCAACTTTCTGCCATGAAAAAAAAAAAAAAAAAAAAAAAAAAATTTCTTAAATTCTAAATACCAAAAGGCACATCTTCATTGTATATCAATTCCACACACCAAATCTGGTGAAGAAATATTAAAAGGTTATTGAGTTACACTCCAGAAACGAACCATACCCTCCCCAGAGACTAAGTCCAACTTGTGGCCTTGGAAACACAACAAGAGTTGTCAGAAAGACAACAAAGCTCGCCGGGGCAAGGTTAAAGCTTTTCTGCACGCGGACGGACGCGGACGCCGGGGGTACGACGATAGCTATCCGGACATTCGTCCCGGCAAGCTAAAAAATAAAAATTTTAGAAATTCCTAAATACCGAAAGGCACATTTCCTTGATATATGAGATCTATACACCAAATTTCGTGAAGAAATATTAAATGGTTATTGAGTTATGCTCCGGAAACGACCCATACCCTCCCCAGAGACTAAGTCCAAATTGTTGCCGAGGAAACACAAAAAATAAAAAAATCAGAAATTCCTACATATCAAAAGGCACATCTACATGGTATATCAGATCTACATACCAAATTTCGTGAAGAGATATTATACGGTTATTGAGTTATGCTCTGGAAAAGAGCCATACCCTTCACAGAGAGTAAGTCCAACTTGTTGCCATGGAAACACAAAAAATGAAAATTGTACAAATTCCTAAATACCAAAAGACACATCTACATGATATATCAAATCTACAAACCAAATTTCGTGAAGAAATATTATACGGTTATTGAGTTATGCTCCGGAAACGAGCCATACCCTTCCCAGAGAGTAAGTCCAACTTGTTGCCATGGAAACACAAAAAAAGGAACATTTTAGAAATTCCTAAATACCAAAAGTCAGATCTACACATCAAATTTTGTGAAGAAATAATGAACGGTTTTTGAGTTCTGCCCCGGAAATGAAATGATTACGGACGGACGAACGGACGTACAAACGAATGGACAGACAGACATGGCTATCGCCATATCCCCCCGCATTATATGCCGGGGGGATAAAAATGATTAAAGGGACACTAAACATCCGCGAAAATGCTGAATTTACGCGTGGAATGTCGAATATGTGCACCCAATAAACACTGAGGAGAGGGGTAATCTGGAGCGAAAGCATCTCGGTCAACATAACTCAGTGCGAGCGAAATTTCCCTAGATCCGCCTGTTTAGGACTGCATGGGCACTACTGACCGCTCGTCTCCACCTCCTGCTCGCATCTTCAGTCCGAAAAACAATGCTAACATATCGAAGTGGACCTTCACACTGAACTGAGATTACTGATAAATTTAAAAAACAAATCTGTCGCTTTTGCTCTGAAAGAGTCCACGTTAACAACATGAATGCAAAATTTATGGTTAGTTTGCTTCAGGACTGCAATCTAGCTATCTACAGCTGCAATGCCCTAAATATATGTAACTAACTGAAGCCACTCAAATACAGGCTAGCACTGGCAGACGTAGCATAAGTTCCCGTACCCATGTTTTCACCTGACGCAGCTAGGAAGCTAGCGGGGCATAATAAGAGCTTGATTGTTTCTTGCGTGCAGACCTTGAGCTTTGCTCTTGCGCTCGCGTGGCTATCGCAGGCATATTTTGACTTTAACTGCATGCAAGTGCGAGGAGGACACGAGCTCTCTTACGACTGGCGGGACACGAATGAGGTTTCGCATGACATAAGGTAAGACCATGGCTCCATGAAACCTAAGAGACAAGCCAAGTGGGGCAGTAATAAATATATAACTAACAAGTGGACATGGTCCACAACATCCCGCCAATCCTGTGCTTCTTATTTTCAAACTCCATCAAGGCCTTCATGGTCTGAAGCTACACACCAAATTTGGTTGTCCTATCTGTAATAGTTTCTGAGAAAAGTTGTCCCCTTTCTCTCGGACGGACGAACACGCGCACGCACACACGCACGCACGGAGGTCAAACCTATATCCCCCTCACACTTCCTGTCGGCGGGGAATAATAACTTTATGTACAAGCTATTGCCGAAATTACGACCAATGAATTCAGTATTATGGTAGATAAAGTCCCTTATACATGAATAAAGCAACTGAAGGACCAAACAAGATTAATGTACCCCTTGAAGACATTTATTAAAGGGCCAGACAGTCAGAGGACCTCCCAAACACTCGAGGGGCCATTGAATCTTCGGAAAAAACGGTGCAGGTTTACCTGGTTCGTCGTCCTCAATTATCTCCTCAATGATGACGTTGGGACTGTCGGGAAAGTCGCCGGCAGATGCGGCCTGAGTGGTGGGCCTCATCCCCACACTTTCCTGCTTCCGCTCTGCAGGTCCAGGGTCCTCAGTGTCGGGCACCACCCACGGCGCCCTCCTTTCCTGGTGAAGGCCGCTGGTCCTCCAGCTTTTCTTCTCTGAAACTGTCAGGGAGGTGCTGCATGCACTCGTCTCCTCCCCAGTCAGCCTTCCATCCACAGGACAGAGAGAGACGCTGAGGACTCAATGGCTTACAGCATCACCAAACAGGATTTTAACATTGAAAATACTATACAGCAACCTTGTTCTGTCATGCATTTGCAACATGTGTCAGTGTTCATTTCTGCTCCATGTCTGTATACTTGCTTTACTGTAATTGATTATTTTAAAAAACAGTGTTTGGCCCTTACATACCCCAGTTTTCCATCTGAAAGGCGCATATCCAATAGATGGGGTTGCATGAGAGGATAAGAGTTATGGATTGCCTGAGAGGTGAACTGGGTTTGCAAGCATTAAAGTAGCATTGTTGCCAGAAATCCCATATGGTTGATTCTGACTGTACTTACACTCTGGGGTACCCTACGGTTACAGTACTTAAAAAGTACTTAAATTAATGTACTTCCACGATGATGCAGTCTAAAGTTCAGTTTACTAATGAGTGCACTGACACTCTACACGCAGCTTATGGTTACAGTACGTGAATCAACATTCTTATGTGTCCCTGCAAAAGGCGGTAACCGTATACACTTACACTTTGGGGTTGCCGACAGTCATTTTTAAGCAGGACTTCAGGCTCTGTACCAGCCCGTCCGCATGCAGGGTACAGCTGTTTCAAACGCAAAAAAAAGATTTAATTAACCCATTAACTGTAATGGCTCAGCAGTTTTTAAGAGAGTGAAAATTTATCGACTGTCTAAAGTATGATGGACAGTTATGTTAGCAGAAATTTGACTCATACCGTGTTAAGGACACTGTACTGTTAACAGTCGTGTCTCTAAATTTTCTTATAAAAAAATTGTGCCTTTATGCAATGAACAGAATTACCTGTTTTCACAGAGAGCTATTTCATAACATACAGCAGGACCATTCAACATAATTCAGAACGGGCCATTGTTGGTGCAGGTTTTCATTCCAACACAGCACTTACATGTCTACTACTAATCAAACCCAAGAGTCTTTGCTAATGAGCTTGATTAGTAGTATCAGGTGTGTAAGTGCTTGGTTGGAATGAAAGCTGCACTCACACCGGCCCTAGCAGGATAATGTTGAATAGCCCAGACAAAGTGCTTTTATTCCTTAAGGAAATAAGGCACGGGGCGTCTGTCCACCGTAGCGGCTGATAATGGAGGAGATCCTACGGACCATAAACCCATCCTGGACTCCCCCCCCTCCCCCCCCCATACCTGAGCCCAGTACCCAGGGACAGACAGCTGAGGTCATAGGACTGCACATCTACTGGGGCCCGCAGCGTCTCCACCACCTGTGCGACATATGACAAACACGGGCCATCATGTATGTATGCAAACAGTGCACGCGTGTCAGCAGGTCCCATTAGCTGTGCTGCAGGAGTACATGCATGCAAACATTTTCAATTATTCATGTTGCACTTGTACACGTGTGCAGGCCTGTTCAATTAGCTGTATTGTGCGAGTGCGCGCGTTTAGGCAATTACTAATGGCCATGCTGTGTGAGTACGCGCAAGTAAATGTCTTCCGTTAACCTCATTACGCAAGTACATGCGTATGTGCATCTTCCATTAGCACTATTGTGCCTGTGCATGTTCCTCATTGTGTGGGCGCTCGTATAAGCATGTTCCATTAGCCCTGTTGCGTGGGTACACACGTATAAGCGTGTTCCTCCAGCCTTGTTCTGCGAGTGCAGGCATATAAGCGTGTAACGCGTGAGCGGAGTGAGAGCAGCACCTTGTCCAGCTCGCAGTAGCTCCCGAGAGACGGGTGCTGCTGCACCTGTTTAGCCTTCTGCATGGCGGTGTACAGCGCCCTCCTCCGCTCATCCACCTGCCCCAACACCCTCTTACTGCCCAACAGGTACAGCTCCAGCTGGGACAGCTCTGCCAGCAGCGCCCCCTTCCTGTGGGGGTGGGAGACGCACAGGAAACTGAGCACTGCAGCTCCCAAAACGAGCCGCCACAGCGACCACAAAACCGAGCAGTTCAGGGTGCAGGTGAGTGCTTATTTTATCTCCTTCCTTCCTTTCCTTACTTCCTTTCCTAGTTTTAAGCCCGCCCCCCAACAGAGGAGAAGGCAAGGAAAGTGAAGATGGGGCGATGAAGGAGACAGAACGGCCTCGCTCCTTCATACATCACCGCGACGCTGTATCAGGCCGAGAGGTGCACACAGCTCCATGACTTTTACTTCACACAGAGCAGAAAAAAAGTTACAGCAGAAGATGGAGTTTCCTCGGCTGGTTAAAGAAATCTACAGTAACCCCACCCCTCAAAGGCATATTTCATGGGTATTAAATGTGCTTAAAGATGTTAAATTGATCCAGATTGATAATTATGCAGGTAAGGAATAAGGAGATAAGGAGGGGACCAATCAGTAACTGTAATGAGTCTGTGATCATGACTTCCTCTCCCTCGACTGACCAATAATTTCTGCAGATTTCCCAAAAGCCCTGCCCACCGCACCTTCAGGCATTTTCCGTTTATACACTGAACCTAAATCACCCAACAGGTACATAAAAACACACACTAACCAGAAATACATGGCAAAGTGAGTAGGAGCAGACCAGTGATGCTTAAATGAGTGCCAGCTGCAGGTCTTAAATGTACTGCACTTAGGATAATTAGAAAACACAAGTGCACAGATGAAATTTGCCCTCTTATGAACAATTCCCTGGTGTTTGCCAAACAAGGCTTTGAAGCTTGTAGTAGAAACACTTCGTCACAGATAGCAACTGGTCTGAGCCTTGGTCTCTCCCAACGCTGGCTATACACTGTTTCAGTGGTCAATGAGTCAATGAGAACATTGCTCTGTGCTCTGATTGGCTGCTTTATCACGAAGCAAATCAATTTTTTTATCAATTCATGGTTTCATGTCATCAACTGCAAGTTTCCACTTTTAATGTTGGAAAAGTAATTTCCAATACAGCACACTCTAAAACTTCATCATCATTGCCATTTTTGGCGTGTGGTCTAAGAGGGTAAAGAATCCGTATGAACAATAATAGCACAATAAAGAACAATTAACAGCTCATTAGCACCGAGATTTGAGCTGTGGTTGGAGCAAATACCAGCATATACACTAAGTCCCCAGGACTGAGTTTGGGAAGCACTGCGTCAGAGCTCCAACGCCAAGAGTCTGATTTCACGTGTCATCAGACGTCAGGTGACTGGGGGATCAACGTATACGTGTGACACTTGATTTTCACAATACAGCACCTTTAAAGGTGCTCTAAGCATTAATATTGGGTTTCTAAGATGGAATATTTTTTGTCACTGACAGCTATATGCTGCAAAAAACACGGCCTCTGTGGACAGCCCAGGCTCCGTACTGCAACATGCCTCACCTCCTGCGCAGCATCCCCATGGCAGTGTCCATCACCTCCTCGATCTCCTTCACCAGTCGAGCCCTCTCCTTTTTCAGCTGAACCTGCAGCCCCTCCACCAGAGTCTGAGCAACACAGACAACTGCCTCAGCCAAGCTTTAAAGACCCCTTATTATGCCACTAGGTGCCAAGCTAAATAGCCATTACGTGCCAGTTCAAAAGTTCCCCTTCCTGACATCACAAGGCGGAGCGACCACCCAGAATAATGAAATATGATTGACTGCTTGGCTGAAGTTGATTAGTTCTTCTTGCCTCTGGTTGGTTACTTCCCCATGTGTCGTCAAGAGGGGAAAGATTTTGAAATGGCTCGTAATAACGAATTGGCTGCACACCTGATGACATATTGGGGGACCTTTCAAATACTCCAATAGAGAGCCACGTCCTATAACTGACTTACACCTGTGTCTGAAAAACACAGACCCCAACTCCGACAAGAGTCTAAGCTGAGCTTTAAATCAGAGCAACAGAAAGCTAAATCCCAGAACTGATTTCTGCTGGAGCCTGAGGACGCAGTTAGACTAGCCGTCTAAGCCAAGCAGCGTTGTATTACTGAGATCAGTTTCAGTACTTTGGCTGGTTTCAGGCCATTTATGATAAGTGGGGGACAACGTAGCAAATCCACACAGGTCATTATTTATTAAAAAAAAAAATTAAAACGTCCGAATGTTTTGCGACTGAGGCTTCCAATAACAAAGTCGCATTACCACGAGACCACCATTTCAGGTATCACTGACCGTCACTGCCTGGTGAAACAGCGCCCTCACCTGGTGGATGTTCTCCAGTTGAGACAGGTTGTCCACAGCCTGGCACAGCGCGTCTTCCAGCCCTTTCTCAGCGTCAGACTCTGCCCTCTAACAACCATTAACCGCAATGCATGAAGATAAAATTGATTTAAAAAACTGATGAGTTTGATAATCGGTTCATCAGTATGGGCATCGAAAAAAAAAAAGTTATTAAAAGTGTTGTGATGTCAAATCTATACTTACGTTGTTAAAAACGTAAAATGTCAATAATTCAAAGCTGTCACATACTTTCATCTTTATCACTACTATAATTTTTATTTATTTTATTGAACTGCAGTGCTTTGACAATGCTTTTTATAAGACTGACAGTCAAGATGTGCCAACATTCGCGGTGAACAGGTGAGCAGATAATGTTTGGGTTAGCTGATATTGGGAGTCTTGTGCACAGGTCGGCTCTCAACATCCGGCAGGAGTACCTGCTCCTGAGACTCCTCCGGGGGCGGGGACGGGGGCGTGACCTTGCGATGTCGTGGCCTATCACGGCTATTCAAGACAAGAAATATAACAACCGCAGACACTTATCCCAGTGCAGTTACCAATGAAATCACACATCCAGCAAAAAGATGATTCAAATTATATAAAACCCAGCACAGAGAGAGGACAGATTTTCAGACGCAACCAAGTCAAGGGAAAACTACACAAAATTAGCATTCTCAGAAATATGACTAGGAGCACTTCTAACTATATTTATTCCTTAGCATATTTATTATTCGAAAGCCAGAGCACATGCAGTCTTTATAGGACTAAACAGCCAATTTCTCACCAGGAAGTCCACCTCATCCTGTGGTACTTACCAACGTAATAAAATATCAGGTTGCAGAAGGATTTTAACCCCATTGTGCAAATAAAGACGCTGGCGTCTGTAAATTCTGAAATTTTATTCCTAAATAATACTGCAATTGAATTTCAAAATGTATTGCTTCACTGGCATAATTCTTCCCCAATCTTCCACCAAATCAATTGAAATAATTGTGATTCCTTGATTTTCCCAGCTTTCTTTCTTCAATTATCGCACACTGTCAAAACGTCTGAAACCTTTCAGAGTGACAAATACAGAGAGAGAAGTTTTTATCACAGTGCTGTATGAACTGTTACGAATGAACCTACGGTAAACTGATCATTTATTATGTTGGTAACTGCAGTGGGACAGATGGATGGATAGAACCCCATGAGAATAACAGGTGACCCAGCCATGTGAGAACAGGTCCAATCAGTGTGAAAGGGAGAAGAGAGACAGAATGGGTAAGTCACTTTCTCCTCATGTTCATCTTAGCCGTGTAGATCAGCCCAATGATCCTGCTGTCCACCTGCAGGCCCTCAACCCCGTCTTCTGAGAGCTTCGACTCCACCTGTCAGAGACAAACAGTGAGAAGTGTAACACTAACATCTACACACTCTCATACACACAAACACACTCCACCTGTCAGAAACACACAGTGAGAAGTGTAACACTAACATCTACAGAGTCTCATACACACACACACTCCACCTGTAAGAGACACACAGTGAGAAGTGTAACACTAACATCTACACACTCTCATTCATACACACACACACTCCATCTGTCAGAAACACACAGTGAGAAGTGTAACACTAACATCTACACACTCTCATACACACAAACACGCTCCACCTGTCAGAGACAAACAGTGAGAAGTGTAACATTAACATCTACACACTCTCATACACACACACTCCACCTGTCAGAGACAAACAGTGAGAAGTGTAACATTAACATCTACACACCCTCATACACACACACTCCACCTGTCAGAGACAAACAGTGAGAATTGTAACAGTAACATCTACACACTCTCATACACACACACTCCACCTGTCAGAGACCCACAGTGAGAAGTGTAACACTAACATCTACACACTCTCAAACACACACACACACACACACACACACACTCCACCTGCCAGAGACACACAGTGAGAACTGTAACACTAACATCCACACACAAACATACACACTCCACCTATCACAGACAGAGTTAGAACTGTAACACTAACATCTACAAACTCACACACACACACACACACACACACACACACACACTCCACCAGTCAGAAACTCAGAGTGAGAACTGTAACACAAATACCCTAGTTCTCAAACACAGAAACACACACACACCTACCTAACACAGAGGCCAAGTCACTGCAGAAGAACACGCACACAGAAAGACAAAACACACACACACACATGCACACAGACTCATACTGACGACCCCTCACAGACATGCTGACAGTCAGCCAGAGCGTGCACTGACTCCCAGTCAGAGGACTGCAGACACACTGTACAGGCAGACACACACACTTACACACACACCACTGCTTACAGGTGCAGTTTCATACGCTCGTAAAGATCACTGTAATCTCCCCGATAAAGAAGGGTATAGTTTCCAGACGAGAGAGCCTGTCTGCCTACAACAGTCAGCACAGATAATCCTAACGGCACCGTTTCCCCAAGGATTTATTTCATCGGCGGATCATGTCTCAAATTTCACAAGGGTTTTGCAGTTGGGCCAAGGCAATGCTGCAGGCACATGCAAATACAAAAGTGCTGATAATATTAGGCTGGTGTTGACAATGCTTTACAAGTTGAGACAGGCATAACTTGGAACTCAATTGTTCCAACTGGGTCTGGCCAAGCGGTTACGTCACAACAATTTTGATGTTCATTGGACTATAACTTTTTAACCACATAAATTATATAAACGTGAAATACATGTTTCTGAAGTTTTTTACAAGTACATGGTATACTAAATGGATTGTTAGAATAATTTTTAAATGTGAAATTAGCAAAAATATGCTCGGTTATGGCACAACCAAAAGAGGACATCAGATTTGACATAGATGCATAACATGCTGTTCTCATTAAAATTGGAGTCGACCTGATTTCAATATTGTAATAAACCTATTAAACTACATTCTCAGCAAAATTGGTGCAAAATATGGAATTTCCCTGATTTAAAAGGGAACAGAATACGGTTACGTCATTACAGAACTAGATGTTCATGAGAAAAAGTAATGTTTACTTCAAGAAAAGAACTAAAATCGGTAACAACAAACAGAATGTTTCTTTTATAATACTAGAGTGTTCAGGTGAACACGTGTCGCCTGCAAAGCTTATGTGAAAGTGTGACTACCAACTGAAAGTGTGACTACCGGACAGACAGACGCCGGACAAAGTGATCCCCATGTGCCGCTATGCTTCGCAGGCGACACAAAAAGTATCACAGATATACATTATTGTTACTTGCAATCTATGGTCATTATGCAACATCTTTTTAAGAATGAAAAAAAAATTCATTTTTAATTTGAATCTGGCAAAAAATATGAATAGCGAAAGGTATTAAATGTAGAAACGAGTAAAATTAATGTAGTTTAATATATTTTATTGTTGAGATGAAAATTGTGAAAAAATAGATTTCCAAGTTTGTCAGTAGTTTTCAAACTTCATGCACTTTAAATGGCTGTAATTTTTTTTTTCACATCTTGTATTGAAAAAACAAAGTTCCATAAACCAGACAGTTTAAGCTACATGATCAGCTCATTCACTATGTGCTATAAAGAAATATAATTTTAATCACACATGTTCACTTTCGCTTGGCCAGACCCAACTAAATTACTGAGAGCCAAAAAAAAAAAAAAAAAAAACACTATTTAGGCATCGCTTAAAAATCGAGCAGCAGCGTCAGAAATCCGGCGGTGATGCATGCAGGGCAGATTAATCAAACTCCAGTCCTGCAGAGCCAGAGTGTTCAGTGGTCTTTTTTGCGTTTTTAAAAACGGGATTAATTTAAGTCACCGACTGGTGAAGTAGTCCACAATCCTTGTTCTCAAGGCACTAATACGAGGGATCATAATTAAACTTCCAAACTTTGCTGCCGGCAGCACTAATAATAAGAAATTTAATTTCTAAAGCACTTTTCGCTGAAAGAATTCACAAAGTGCTTCACAGTAAAAATCAAATAAAAATAGAAGATATAAAAGCAAAGTCTTATAAATATATACATAAACAGATAAAAAGAATAGTGAGTAAAAGTAGAAATGATAAAAATAAGAAATAAAATGAAATAAAAACAAATTGTCAATAGAAACCACACCTTAACTAAAACCCACCTAAATAGCAAAGTGGCAGTGCCTTCCATAGTCTGGGGGCCACAGCTCGAAAGGCCCGATCCCCTCTCGTTTAAAGCAGGTGTTGGGGAAGACCAGCAGGCATTGACTGGATGGCCTGAGAGATCGTTTGGGGTTGTGCACTTTCAGCAGCTCGGAGATGTAAGCAGGGGCTTGCCCATTCAGAGCTCTAAGATGAACTGGAAGCCAATGTAATTCTGCTAAAACAGGTGTGATGTGGGTTGTTTTACTGGTGGGTTAAAAGCCTGGCAGCAGAATTCTGGACAACCTGGAGACAATGAAGGTTTTTCTGGCTCAGATAGGTAAAAGGCTGTAACAATAATCCAAACGGGAAGAAATAAAAGCATGAATAATCATCTCGAGTTCAGCCCTTGACACGAGGGGTCTCAATTTAGATGTTTCTCAGCTGGAAAAAGTAGTTCCCGGGGAGATGTTTTTTACATGTAGCTCCAAAGACATGGCTGAATCAAAAATAACACCTAGATTCCGAAAACTCGACTCTATGGACGAGCCTAGGGTACCCATATGATGTCATATATGGGGACTCAGGCTTTCAGGTGCAATAATTACAGTCTCCGATTTTTCTGAGTTTAGCTGAAGGAAACTGTGGCTTAACCACTGCTTGATGCTAGACAAACAGTCAATTAAGGCGGACAATTTATGGAGCTCAGAGTCCTTGTTATCACTACTGCTATTCTCTGATTGGCTGATGTGCTGGAGGTGAAAGGAGGTCTATTTTCCGTGTCAAAATGTCCACTTATGGTAAATACAGCAACCGATACTCTTTGCAAGCAAACGTCTAAAGAAAAAAATACATTAACGGTTCCAAAATAGTAACTCACTCGCGCTGCCTGTAGCATGAACATGCTAAAGAGAAAACCAGATGCCAGCTGAAACCACTGACTGTATAAAGCAGGGCTATTCAACCTAATCCAGAAAGGGCCGGTGTGGGTGCAGCTTTCATTCCAACCAAGCGCTTGCACAATCAGCCCCAACAGTCTCAGCTAAAGAGCTTGATTAGTCCTGTTGTGGTTTCTTGTCTAAATGTTTACATATTTCTGAGGTTGCCTTGTTCGTGAATAATTGGAGAGAGAGACAGAATCTTCAGAAGCCATCTTTATTCCCACGGTCAGCAGTCCCTGGGCAGGCAGTGCTAATTCAGCATTCTTTACAGAGGAATATTAATGGGAAAAACTCAACCAACTTTGCTCCAATCAAAACACATGGGTTGTAACCGTCGCATCTCCAACAAACTTTGCTCCAATCACAATTCATGGGTTGTAACCATCTTATTTTTAACTTTTCTTTACTCTCCAACTTTGTTTTGTTAAACTATGGTAGAATATAAAGTATAGGATTTTTAAAAAAATAAAAGGAATATATACTAAAATGGACTGGAAAATTACAGTTTATGAGTGGAAAAACACTTTCAGATGAATAGGATATAAGCAGATACATAAATGATTTATTTGATTACGTTTTCAGTAACAACTAATGATTTTACTGCACAAATATTGATCAAAGCTACAGAAATCAAATGCATCATCTGATTATGTTTTTGAATCAACTAAACAGAAGCTGCTTACTAATCAAAGCTACAGAAGCTGCTGCTTATGTGTGTGTGAGCTGCTCAGGCATGTGTGAACTGAACTGCTTGTATGTGTGTGTCTGTGTGAGAACTGTTTGTATGGGTATGTGTGTGTGCGCGCATGGGTACGTGTGCTGCCTGTGTATGTGTGAACTGCATGTCTGTGTGCACTGCTCATCCGCTCCCAACATGTGTGAACTGCTTGCATTTGTGTGTGTGTGTTATGTGTGTGTGTCTGTGTGTTACTGCTGCTGACACAATATGGTTATTGATTATGGTTATTCAACATGGCAATTGATCTACTGATGAATATGATGAGAAATATTGAAATATAATCCTCAACAGTCCATCTCCAGCCTCAGCAAGGTTTGGACAATTAATTGTGGTCCCTTGAATTGGCCGCTGATTGAAAGAAGAGCAAAACAGTCCACACACACTGCAGCTCACCAGGGTGCGTGCAAATTCTGAGAGGAGCAGGGAACCTTGTTTAATGAAGGAAGCGAACCGGAGATAATTTGGCTGGCGGCCTTAACGTGGAGCGTCCGAACTGTCTATTTCACAAAGGAAAGGAATCTAAACTTATGGACCACGATTGTTTGCAGACGTAGCAGTGGGATACATCATCCGTCTCATTTGTCCCCTTGGAAAAGTGATTTCATTATAAATCGCTGTCAAGTTGATGATGTATTGAATTGAACAACACTCTGTCTTTCTCAAGCATGTCCAAACATGCCTTCAAATCTCCCTGTAACATTCCCTTGACCCGAGAGAAGTTTTCTAATGAGGTCAAGGACATGTGGAAATGGAAGGAAAAAAGCCGCCTGCGGAAGCTCGTTCAGGACAGGAGTTAGACTCTCATGACGTAGCGGAAAAACAACATAAGTGCGCGAACATTTACCTTGCACTCCGGACACGCGACGACATTCTCAAACTCCAGAGAGTGCAGACAGGAGGTGCAGAAGACGTGTCCACACAGCAGCATGTGCGGGAGGTTCCCAACGACCTCATCCTCTGCGCATCCAATCAAACACAAGACAAAATGTGTCACCAGTTGAAGATCTGCCCCATTAAAGAGCGTCATAACCTCATGAGAACAGAGAAACTTCATAAAACCAGGCTTGGTCTACACCTGCATTGCATAGGACACAATTTTTTCACTCTTAGATCACCATCACTTATTTGCACCAGCTTGCAGTAATAAGTTCCCTATAAATCATGTTAATAAATAATAATAATAATGAATACATTTCAATTAAAATAAACTTGCAACGAGACAGCCCGAACTGCTGTATTCTTTTTCTTTACAGACTGCAGTCACACACCGATCTATCTGATCAAGCTTTGGATAATACTTTAGCTTAATTTGCAAGAAAAAAAAACGCACTATTTTGGTTCAGATTTCAGAAATCTGCTCTGCATCCCAGGTCAAATCTTTATAAGCTCGACACAAAAAATTGACATGTAAACCGTCTCTCATTCCATGTGTAAGAATGCACATCATATGAAAGGGACCCTAATTATTCCACACTGAAATGCTTTGAATGTGCCTGACACGTCACAGACAGAACCCAGGCAGCAAGCTCCTCCACTCCCGACCTGCCCTGGATCAGCTGGAGCCGGGGCAAATCCGCAGCGGAGGAGCTTGCTATCTGGGAACACTTCGTGCTTAATGCATTCAGCTCCTCCGCACATGCTGAGGAAATGCAAAGGTTAGATATTCGGTGTGAAGTCAACGAAGATCTAAGTCAAGATTCTTGCTACGGGAAAATTTAAATTAATCTATGAAGAGCTGAAGCTGCCACAGAAAGTTTAAATTTCACGCTTGTGCAGTGCAATGAAGGCAGTGGGGTATATTTAACGTCTTTTCACTCGATGTTCTCGGGAAAAATCAGAGAGGGAAAGAAGGAACGAATGAATGAAGGCTTTCGATCTGACAGAAAAGCCATTTTCTTAGCAAGGCCCAGCTAATTGAAAAATCATGGCCGTCCAATGTTCCAGTGAGCCAGAACTTTCCTAGTGCCATCTTGAGCAAAGGAACCAAATGAAATTGCAGTCAGTCGACTCATATTTTTTGATACAGCATATAACTTAAATCGAACAACTGAATTCGTTTGATGGTAAGTGTTGGGTAGCTGGCGAAGAGTTAACAATGTGCCACTCCACTCAATCGACATAACATAGCTAACGTTATCCCGACTAATTTCTGGTCAACTAACGTTAACTAGCAAAGTTAGGCGAAAAGGCAAAATGATTTAGAATTCACATTCTAGCGTGTAAAAAAAATATTTGCATAAATAACGTAACTGTGTATACAATACAAAATCATGATATAAGCACAGATTTAATCTACTGTTTCGCCCTGGCTTGGCTTGAACGCAACATACTCGTTCACAGTCGGCTCCCAGGCTAACTTGGTAATTGTGTTAAACTGCGTTGGGCGCCCATAATAATTGTATTTATTTATTTATTTTACATTCTTAACACATTCTCGCTGAATAAACAAACGGGTGTGATTATCTTAATACCTGGCAGGGTGTATGCCAGGCCACATGTGCTGCAGACCACCGAGCTCTGGGTTTCGCTTCTCTCCGACATCTTTGAAGGTCAAATTCGATTTTTCCAAATGAGGGGCGGGGACACCGTGTTTTACGTCATCGTCTGTATGCACCAATTGCGTTCTGCGTTTCCAGTTTGAGAAATGACGATTCGATATTTATTTATTTATTTATTTTTATTATTTGTTCATTCATTCTTTTATATATTGCAACCATTTCCTCTCTAATTGTCGACACATAGGCCGCTTTCACACTGGACGCCAAACGAATTTTTCGCACGACAGATTACATTCAAAGTCAATGCAAAGACGCGAGTACACGCGTTTTGAATTCGCGTCTTTGCATTGACTTTGAATGTAACCTGTCGTGCGAAAAAATTGTTTCGCGTCCGGTGTGAAAGCAGCTACAGGTTTGACTTGGTGGGCTCAGCAATACTTCCGTTAACTATTTAACTCTGTGGTAAACTGCACTGTACACTCTAGCCTTATGCCGTTCGAAATTAAATAGACGAAACCGACTCCTAGCAAAGTCAATGAGACGGCAAAGGCTATTACACTAAAGCATTTAATTGCTTCACTATTATTGCATACTTAATGTATTTATCAAAAAAATAGATATCTGTGTAATTAGAATTTCCGCCAGAGGGCGGAAATGTCGCATTATCGACTAAGAACAAATGGTCGCCTGGCTCGCGCGAGCGCGCTTGGAGATCATTGAAGTCTTCGCGGCAGCCGCTGTTGTCTGGACCCGTTTCGGTCCCTCGTGCCTGTTCCGTCCTTTTCTCACGCTCACCAAGAATTTTTCTGACCTCTCGACCACTTAATCCATCGCCCGCTTTTATGACCCCATCACTCTGCATTAGTCTGTATGAAAAATACACTTCATGACAAGCAAAAAAGTCTTCCGTGGAACTCATGATAAGCTAAATGGCAAATGGTAAACGGTCATGAAGCTGCGTTGCTCTTACCGAGATATTTGGTTGCTTTCGAAAAACTATTCACGTTTTACAAGTCAGACGTTTATACTTTTCAAAGGGGACAAATACTCATTTGCTCTTTTCGCTTCACCAATTTAATATGAAAGTTTAATCTAATTCTTCTTAACTTGTAATTAGCCAATACAAAAATAAGTTGGCCAAAACAGTTTTTCATAATTTACCTATTTTTACCACCTGCCAGCAGTTTTGATTAGTTTTTGTTGCAGCAGCTCCATACAAGATTTCAGCTTCATGAACTAGAATAGTTTTTCGTCTCGAATTGGTGCATTCGAGAGGCCAGGCTTAAATTTTTATTTGGGTGGAGAAGGGGTAACAATGATCATTAAAGCTGCACTGCATGCTGTGTAGTACACTTTCAAGCAAGCTAATCATTACTACCGGATCAATCATAAGTGGTTCACAGTTCGCTGTGCTAAGCTGTGCATATATACAACGTATATACCACACGTTTTCAGGCGAGTTATTTACTCTTTTAAAGGGCATCTAAAGTCGATTCTCAGACGGGACACTGAACGTCCAATGTTTACAAACAAATCACTTGCTTTTGTTGACATCTTGCATTGTCACATGACCAATTTCATTCATATAAACCAATGTTTTTGAGTACTTGCGTAGATAATCCTTCTATTTCGGTTCGTTTGCTCAGGTGCGGCTAACTGATTGGCCGATAAAGAAAAACAATAGGAATCGACTTTAGATGCCCTGTAAGTTCATGTTCACAGTAGCTTTCGTAGCCATCCCTTTTCACAATAGTCATCTTGACAATACGGTTTCAAGCGCACTTTGGTGGCGCCAGCATGCATGTGAATGTGTCATTGGCAGTGTGCCAATGTCTCTGAATTCTCATTGGAGAAATGAGAGGAACTGACACTGTTTCTTTTCAGATTGAGTGGGGGTGACCGCAGATGGATGGAGATGTTGAGAGAAAGAGAGAGAGTGATAGAATGATGATGATGATGATGATGAGAGAGGGGGGAGGAAGAAAAAGGGAGAGACCTATGTGAGAAGTATATGTAACACCAGCACCGTCTGTTTATTGTAGGTAATGAAGCGGAATGCTGATATTATGTCGGGAGAGCTCAGGACCAGGCAGAGGCAAGCTATGAGTGATTTTGGGGGGCAGGGATCGCCACTACTCCAAATGTGGGTCACCATTCACACTCGGATCAGTTCATCACGTTTCTGCCTGATGGCCCACCTCCATCACATTCCCCATTATCCTTTGTCTAGGGAGAGATTAGCAAAAAAAACTTCTCAATGAACTCTTTAACTGGCCTCCCTGTAGTGACCTGAAATCTTTTAGCCCAACCAGTGTCTCTTTAGTGGCCTGAAATGTCTTAGCTGCTTCCCATCACATTCTCTTGTACAAGAGAGTCCAATCTTATCTGGAAAGGGCTGGTGAGGTCGCGGGTTTAGCATTAGCCCAGCAGCCGGACCCCTGAATGCACTGATTAACTGATCACACTCTTCAATCAAGACCTCAATGAGTACAATCAGGTGTCTTGGCAATAGGCAAAAAGAAAACTCCACTCCCACACCAGCGTTTTTCCGATAAGACTGGACGCTCGACTCTAGTGACACTCTTTACCACCAAGGAGCAAATATTTTAAGCCAATTATATGGAATTACTGTTTCAAATATGAGTCCGATAGCGAGCCAATCTATTAATTTATTTGAATTTTGCAGTACTCTACCTGAGTTCAGTGACGATTTAACTATGCATCATGCTGCGTTTACTTTCACAGTGAGCTTTTCTAGTTTTATTCTCTCAATGCTAAATTCAATAAAATTATCAAACATTTTTTTAAATTTTGTTAATCCACTGTTCCAATTCGGTTTCAAATGAAATATTCCACCGAAGAAAGGACTGGTATGACAAAAAATACTCAGAACACTGCGTTCAATTAGTAGAAATTTCAAAGAGTAATGGAACTGACTTTGAAATGGCTGAGGTATAAAACTTGATTGTTCTCACTGTGTCTTAGCCAGTGATTTATTCTAATTGCAAACTTAAAATTTTATTTTCCTCTTCTCCAGTGTAACATTATTGTCTTATCTAACGTGTTACTGCATTCTAAAGAGGCTTGCTTTCTTCATTAGCAAATCATATAACGTTTCAAAATGTCTTATGTCATGGTAGTACTTTTGGACTTATTTAAAAAAAAAAAAAAAAACACACACACAAACGCAAGAAGTCAGATTCAGTGAGTCTAAACATAGAACTAAATTTTCCTGCTGTTAAAATATAATACACTGGTCAACCTGAAAGATAATTGTGGATTGGTTACTGACCAGGACCAAAGCCAAGACTTCAGCATTCTCCTTATTCTGAGTGGAAGATGGCTTTTTAATAACGAAGGCCACCTTTTCACTCTGGTCCAAAATTTTGCACAACGACATTTTTAGCGAAATTGGATAAAAAATCTAATAAGCATGAGCTTTTGCCCAATTCTGCGAGCGGCATATTGTTTGAAAATTGAATATTTTTTTCGCATTAATGGGCCTTTAAAAACCAGCGCTCTGGAGTCACGTGCGCCTCATTCCCCTGGCTGCTCCCATAGAAGTCAGGATGTACCAGTTAGTCCGGAGGGAACCGTCCGAAAGCTCTTGAAATCTCACAGCCTTTTTTTTTTATTTTTTTTAACATCATTATAGTTTTCGCGCTGGATCGCCTGGGTTCACCTGTTGCTCCAGCCGCTGTCCGTCCAATCATCCGGGACCTCCTCGCTCTTTCAAGAAGAGACCGCTCACGTTGTTCCTTATTTTTATTTCCCCAAAGCATGGTATTACGGAATGGTGATTTGCGCACACAACCTCCTAATTAGTGTATTTATATGGTGAAATACGTGTCATTTCGTCATTTAATGAGTAGCACGTTTCATTACACTACTGTCATTTAGCAGACGCTCTTACTCAGAAAGACTTATAACACAAAGCGTATTTAATGAGACTGAAGCGCAGTAAAAGTGCGGCATGTATCATATTAATATTTTCACTGAAATTTTCACTGGGCTGTAGCATTTGTACCTGGTTTTGAGATGTGTCGTGTCTATTCGTACTGAGCCTTCAAGCATTGTCTGGAGACAGTTTTGTTCAGACTCTTTACCTCTACCGAAGACCCTAATGCTGCATTTGGTGCTTAGTTATTGACATTATGGTGGCTGACTTAATTAATTGTTTATGGATATATATTGCTCCAGGTGCTGCTTGTCACTTCTGGTATTTAAATGGTACTTCCCGATCGGGATTCTAAGCTCTCCTTGTCCAGTTTAATCACTTTGTCGGACGACGCTCTGGATAAGAGTATCTGCCAAATGACAATGATGTAATGTGATGTAATGTCTGTTGATTAATACACTCAAATTAATAGACTGCTCAAAAAATAAAGGGTACACTTAAACAACACAATATAACTCCAAGTGTTCCCTTTATTTTATTTTATTTTTTGAGCAGTATATATTTTCTTTTATCACATCAGTACTTGTGTTGATACATGCTCACACTTTGAAAGTATGTATGATGCACACACTGATATGCATTCATATGCATTGAGTTCAGTAATGCCATACTTGGGTGACTCAGTAATGTTTGTGAATCAGGGTGTGTTTGTATGAAGGGGTCAATATGGATGGTGGGGCGGGTGGCTTCTCTGTCAAAGCAAATCACGTCACCAACAATCATCCCTGTTTCACTGCTCTTGACCTACTTTACAGCAGTGTTATACTCGAGCTCTCAGAGGCTGATGGGATGTTTGGGTTTTTGTGTTCCTGTACCTGCTACAAACTGAGAACCAGAAAACGTTTTTTCCAGTAGAGTGGGGACATTATTGGGAAGTGAGGATATTTTGGCTGGTCCTCAAAACTACAAAGGCAAATTGTGACTTATTAGTTAAGTTCAGGGGTAAAGGTTAGAATTAGGGATAGGTTAAGGTTAGGATAAGGGTTTGGGGTAAGGTTAGAATTAGGGATAGGTTAAGGTTAGGATAAGGGCTTGGGGTAAGGTTAGAATTAGGGATAGGTTAAGGTTAGGGTAAGGGTTTGGGGTAAGGTTAGAATCAGTTAGGGTAAGGGTTTGGGGTAAGGTTAGAATTGGGGATAGGTTAAGGTTAGGGTAAGGGTTTGGGGTAAGGTTAGAATTAGGGATAGGTTAAGGTTACGGTAAGGGTTTGGGGTAAGGTTAGAATTAGTTAGGGTAAGGGTTTGGGTTAGGCATACATTGCTTATTGTTAAGACTAAGGAAAGGCTGTAGAGACACAGGAAGAATGAATGGAAGTCAATGTAATGTCCTCACAAAAATATAAGTACAAGGATATGTATGTGTGTGTGTGTGTGTGTGTGTGTGTGTGTGAAAGTATGGGTGTGAGCATGTGTGCATTTATGTATGCATGTGCACGTGTGCATATGTATGTGAGTGTATATTTGCATATCTGTGTGTGTGAGTGTGTGTATGAGTGCACGTGTGTGTGTGTGCGTGTGTGCATGTGTTTGCATATGTGTGTGTGTACATGTGCATGTGTATGAGTGTACGTGTGCATGTTTACACATGCATGTGTGTATGTGAGTGTGCGCCTATGGGTGAGTGTGTGTATGTGTGTTTGTGTAAATATGCATGTGTACACGTGTGCGTGGGTGAGTGTGGGGCCAAGGCTCAGGAGACGCTGCATTGCGCTGTCGGTCACAGGGCTGCGCTCTGAGGGGGTGACGTTATCTCTGGCCTCAGATGGGTGAGTTTGGGTGATGAGCGGCGGAGGACAGCAGCCGGGTCAACAGTGCAGTGGGTCAGTCGTCTGCTGCATCTCCCAGCGAGCAGAGCGGCACAGCAGATTCTGAGATACTGCAGTGCTGTGAGAGCGCCTGTCTGCCTCTCTGCAGGGGTCCTAAACACCCCCAGACAACGGCTCTGTCTGTATCCCCCCCGACCCAACCCGATCCAACCAATCCGCCAGCGCCTCATTATAATGCGCACCTTTCATCTCACAGAGCCTCGGTCCACTCAGCCTCGCACATGAAGAGTCCAGTAATACTATTCAAGTTTAGATGGAGAGAGGGACAGAGAGAAGGGGGGGAGAGAACAATAGATGGGAAAGAAAAGAGGGAGAGAGGGAGGTAGTGATTGGTGGACAGAGTTGAGCTGATACAAAGCTGTGCGGTGATTTGCACGTCACAGGCCTGATCAAATATCTCATTGCTTAATCGCAGTATACTCATTCTAACACAATTTTCTGAGAACCTCCTGGCCTAATACGGGGCAATGCACTCAGGTTATGCTCGGCCTAAGTATGCGTTTGCGTGTGTGTGCGCGTGTGTGTGAGGACAAGACCGTGCCTCTCAGGGTTTCAGAACTATGTCCACTTTACTCTCTGTAAACAGGAGAGCTCGGACGTCAGAGGCTGTGTCCTCACTGGCGTGTCTGTTATCCTCCTCAGCTTAAAGTTCTTAATTTGCCTCGTAATTCAGTCGTTAAACTCCGGAGACAGATTCGTACCTAAACCAGCTGCTATCAGGGACTTGTGAAGAGCCGGAAAATGTGATGGAATTTACAGGGTCAGAGAGTCTATTGCATGTAGACGCCATAGTGTCGTCTTATGTCTCATATAAACAAAATTATTTGTTTGGCAGAGGCCTTTATCCAAAGCAACTTACAGCTGATTAGACTAAGCAGGGGCCAAACTTTCTGGAGCAATGCTGGGTCAAGGGTCATGCTCAGGGGCTCAACTGACCCTAAATGCAGCCTCATTGGGACTTGAACCGGAAATCAGTCAAGCAACTTACAGTACCCAGCACAGTTTACCCCCGATAATATCACTCTCATCATCATGCTGTGGGACATTGCAAGACAGTTCAAGGCAAATTTCACCTTCTCTATATTCAATGCCTTTACTCCCAATTCAGCAACTCCTGCTTTGATTGATGCAATAACTGTATATATTTTAAAATAATATGACTATATTTACACATATATTTAAGGATTATTCCTTCCAGTTTTTATCTTAGACAGGCCCCCAGGCCATTCTATTAAGCAAAAAATTTGGTCTTAAGTGACCTGCCAGGTTAAATGAAGTTTAAACAAATAAGAAAAATATCTTAAGTTGAAGAGATATTCAATCCTGTAATTTGAAATGAATTTTGAACCTTGAATGTTTATATAAAACAATAATCTTACCTGAATGTAAAACCCCAGGGAATTTGAAGAGAATAGCTCTGTCTTGGGTCAGTTCTGAGGTCATGAATATTACTCTCCAGCCACCTCAGCCTGTCCTCGTGTGCAGCGCAACATCTGTCCCTCGTTACACCTCCTCAGCTCCTTCCTTACACACGTCATTCCTTCAAAAAAGATGAAGTTTCTTTCTGGCAAAGATTTCCCAGTTTCCCGCAAACTGCTGACTGAATAATTATCCATTTTAGTACCTTAATGAAAGCCAGGGGGTTTAGTGATGTATTTTATAACCTGGGAGTGAATCCTATGATAACTTACAGTTTGCTGTCATACATCGTGTTCATGTTTCATGATACAGACTTTGCATGTTCAACGTGATCCTTCTTTGGAAGTGGGGGAAGGCGTTGTTCTGTCTATCAATCCAAAAACATGAGTATCTGGTGGCTAAGAAATGTAATGTCTATGCAGGTATTTAATCCACAGAAATAATGCTGATGCTTCAATATTCCTCAAAAAATACTGTCTCTTTGTGCATATACCATCCATCCATCTGTAATCTAATGCATATATTGTTTATTAAAGTCAGTGGAAGGCTGGGATCTATTGCATAATGCAAAGGGACGTGTGGCAGTTACACGCCTTGGACAGTAGGCCAAACTGTCCCTGGGCGCAAACGCTGGCCAAAAACACCTGCAGGCGGTTTAGAGTCTCAAATTAGCCTGACTTGCGTGTCTTTGGAACAGAGAAAGAGAGCAGGAGACTCGTGTAAAACCCACACAAACACACAAACTGCACGCAGACGGGCCCCGGGCGAGACGCGAACCCAAAACCCTCTTGCTGTGAGGTGACAGAATGTTATTCACGGCTCCATCATGCTCCCCCAATCACGAATGATCAGGAACTAATTTAACAGGGATTTCAGCAGTGATAAAAAAACAGTCAGGGGCAGAGTGGGAACAGGGACTCTTCCTGGTGTAAAATGGTGTCGTTCTGGATGTGGAGAGCAAAGTAAGTTTAGCATAAAGTCAAGGCTCCTCAAGCTAACGAACAGGAGGTATTAAGTGAAACGTCTGGAAGCAAAGCCACAGTATCTCCCCGTTGTGGTGTAATGGAGTCATGCCTATGAATGCAGGGAAATTTGTCTCACTCCAGAAAACATGGTGCCCCTCTCCCCTCCTAAAAATGATTCAAATTTTAGTTGCAGGGTTGAATTTTAACTGACCAAAATTCTGATTAAAAAAAACTACATGCGACCCTGACCCACTTCTACCCACAGTGTCTATTTTAACAAAAGACGAGGCACATTTGGTCCGTCAACATTTCAACATTACTCTGGGCGCAAGAAATTATTATTGTTTTTAAATCCAGTGATCCCTATGAAGACAAAACAGTGAAAAGTTATGATAAATGCTACTTTATGTTTTCATACCTGCAAAACTGTCACAGGCCCGCAGCATGGTGAGGCATGACTGGATTTGAAAATATTTGAAATGTTTTGAAAACAAAAGGACTGCGTCAATGTGTGATTTAGTGTATGTTGAAATATGGAATAGAGCAAATATTACGAGCTGAATACATATTTCAGGAATATTGACGCACTGAGGAGTTAAGCTGAGGCATTTTACCGGTGACTTAACTGGAACATACAGTATTGACAGATCATGAAAAGTTATCAATGCCATATTCACTGATAGCAGAAAACAATATAACCTGCCTCAGTCCGTTTGCTGCCAAAATTGCACCCACCTGACAGACACGGACTTAAAGTAACGTCAAGTAGAATGCCTGGTTTCCCAGCAGAACACTGCCCAGCCCGAGAGCTTCACCCCCCCTCCACCATCTTGTCTTCTACCCACAGTGCATCCTAATGGGCAGCTGAGGGTCAGAGGTCACGATTAGACATTTTGGAGCGGGCAGGATTTGACAGGGAAATTAATTCTAATTCTACCTCATGATCTGGAAAGACTTCCCATGTCTAGAAAAAGACAAGCTGGTTGAAGGAGAAGCCATTTTGGAGAAGTTGAGGCACCTCACAGAACAGCTGTTAAAAGTCACACATTAAACATGGGTTGTGTCAGTTGATTTATTGTGTCACTCTGTTGATTCAACAAAAACATTGTTTTGCTGCTGATAATTGATTCGTCTCTTTCACTGAAACACTCTGGATAAGAGTATTTGCTGAAAATGAATGCAATTCTTGAGTGATATAGTAACATACAGACAACATTACCCGTATTTAGCAGAAATTTTTATTCAAGAAGTCCACGTACGTATGAAATGCCCCCACAAAAGGCAAACTCAGCTTTATGGCCTTTTTGATTGGCCAATTACTCAATTGAATCCAGAGCAGCTACACGATTAGCCCCGGTCTGCTCAGGTTAGAGGATAATTTGGCATATTTGACATAGTCAGATGGAATGAATGCTGCGTATAAGTACAAACACCCAAAACAATGCAAACTCCCGCACACACACGCAAATGCACACATTGTTATGATTCTGACTGGTCGGTCATGATTCTAATCTGCTTTGCCATGTTTTTCATGTCCCTGATCCGTTTGCCATGATTTGTTACATTTGGTCTTATATGGTTTCTGATCTCTGACATGTCTGACTATGCCTTGGAATATGACTTGTGATTTGGATGCTTGATTATGTTCATGTCTTGTCTAGTTTAGTTTTGCCATGTTTTGTATTTTGCCACTTTCCATTCCTGCAGTTACATTCCAGTCCATGTTTTTGTTTTTGCCATGCATTGCACTTTGTCTCCCCCTGTCTGGTCTCATGTCTTGTCATTGCTCACAGCCCCGGTATTGTGTGTCACTCTTTCGGGTGATTTAATGGTTTCTGGATTTCAACCGTTCCTTCCAGTCTCGTTTACTTCCTTCGCCTTGCTTTTCTATTTTACAAACCAATACTAACAGTTTGTTATTTTTGCTAAAGTTACTAACCCAGACTAACTTTGCATATTATACTAACTTACTAACGAGCACGAAGGGATTGTATAGCTGCACTTAATAATTGATTAACAAGCTCTCAGCACTCGCCCTGTTCTAGTCTCCGCCCCTTGTCTTTCCCTAATCTTCTCTGCTGCGTTTCTGTGGAATCTCCACACCTGCTCACGCTGTCCTTTCTCTCATTATCTGTGCACATTAGAACTCCTTGACCGGAGCCGTATGTCTGTCTATAGGATTGTCTTGTGATCCCTGTCCACCTTTTGGCTTTTGCCTATTTCATGTGATTAGGTTCTCCATCATGTTCCCTCCTTTGTAATTAAGTCTGACTTCCTGCACCTGTGATCTGTTAAGCATGTGACTTCCCGTATGTGTATATTAGGAGTCTTCTCACAGCAGTTCCCTGTCAGAACGTTTCTCTTGTTTACCTGTGCTGCTCTCGTCTTCGCCTTGTATTCATAGTGTTGCTCTTTTGACTGGACCGTCCGACTTACGATTTTTGGCTCTATTTTTTTGGTACTTTTTCTATTTTTTTGGTACTTTTGTCTGCACCTGTTTATGAAGCCTTTTTGCCCGACTACGAGTTTTGTGTTTGCTGCCCTGTTAACGGTTCGGATTACGCCCACTGGATTTTGGCTTTTGCTTCTCTGACAAACCTGTGCCTGTGTATCGAACCTGTTTTGCCTGACTACGATTATTATGTTTGCTGCCCTGGGTTTTTTGATTCAGATTCTGCCCCGTGGATTGTGGGGTGGGTTTTTTTTTTTTTTAGATTGGACTTTGTACTGTAGCCTTCGGCCCTGCGGAGGTTTCCCCCTCACTTAATAAACCACTTTCATTACAATCCTGGATTCTCGCGACTGGTTCCGGAACGCAACCTCACACACACGCACGTTTGCAATAAAAAGCAGATGCACTTTGTTCATCTGGTTCATCCACGACCTGCTGGGACAAATCAAATTGCACTGTTTAGGTAAACGACAAGTCGAGGCTGTTGGCCTTCGAAGGTAAACAACATTCTCCCAGAATCCCGGGATTACTTGTTTAGATACTTGACATGAATGATGTTTGGAAACAAGGAGGCGTGAGTCTAAGGGGAGGAGTTTAAGTGGGGGTTTGGGGATGGGGCTCTGCATTTGTCATGGATAACAAGAGGCTCCTCAGAGCCTGTACTCGGGCCGGGTCTAGGCCTGGGCCAATCATAATACAGCGTGTGCACATGAGCAGGACAATATCGACCCTGAGGAAAAAAGAGAAAGAACGGAGCCGAAACTTAGACTCGTGGCCTACCGGCTCGAGCAATAATCCTTATAGATACCAGTTCACCATTAAACACAGAGAACAGATGAGGACAGTCATATTCGCTCGATTAGTAACCTGCTTTCACCCAGGATATCAGGGTCAGACAAACTCTTCAGCAGCACAATAAATGTGTCAAGTGAGCATTCCAGAGAAGTTCAAGTACTCCAGGAAATGACCTCACTGGTGGAGCAACCATAAATCTGCATTCCGCGGAGACTAGGCGCTCATGCCCATCGCTGATTATCAACTCCTTCCTTTCCTTACCTCCTTTCCTTGCCCCTCGCTCCATCCATTTGGCCCTTTGCACAGATATAGACGCTGGCGTCCATAAATTGCAAAATTTTATTCCTAAATAATTCCACAATTGAGTTTCCAAATGAATAATTTTCAAGAGTCTCTGTGATACAAATACTGAGTTATAAAGCCTAAATACGCTCATGTATAACAGGAAAAAAATTGGCGTTATTTGTATTCTGCTCAAAGGGATTAGAGAGGTAATCCAGGCAGGAACAGTGAGGGTTTCACTCCAACCAAAAGTAACACGCCTATTCTACTCATCAACCCCTGCAAATCTTCACTTCAGTGCTTAAGAGGTAAAATCAAGTTTGCAACTGATATTCATCTCCTCTTAGACCCAAACGCATTGCGATGCCTGGAATTTTTCATCCACAAATGAAGAAACATTTATGTTGCCTGCTAAGCACTGAGGAATATGAATCCTCATGAAAAATGTACATAATCAAGTAAACATAATTGAGCCTGCACTTATCATACATGTGCGCTTGAACATACTCCTTGGGTTGATAAGTATAGCAGGACCCGCTACGACAAAATATAGTCCACAAGCACACGGACGCTTACCCAAAACAGAGCCAGGACATTGGCACGCCGTTATTTCTGCAGACAGCCTACCGACCGCGTCCTCAAGAAGAATTTCTTCCAGACGTCTTCGGGAGCAGAGGTGTCCGCAAAAGGGCCATGAGGCTGCAGGTTTGCAATCCATCTGACAGAAGCACACCTGACACAATTCATTTAATCAGCTGATCTCAGTCTGCGCAGTTTATTAGTTGTATCAGGTCCGCTTCTGCTAGGTTTGAATGAAAACCTGCAGGCTCTCTGCACTTTTTCAGACCAGTTTGGCACCTCTGATCCTCTGCAAGGAATCCACAGCGGAGAGTCAAGGAAGCTCTAAGCAGCAACAGCAACAACCACAATAATAATAATAATCTTTTATTCTGAAAAAAGGTAGATTAAGACTTCAAGAGGGGTGTTTGCAAGTCACCGCTGCAGATGCCCTGACACTTTCGTAAAGGGGGTCCAAAGCAATTTCTTTTCGCAAACACAATTGGCTGGATGTCTGCAGAGAAACGGCCAATGGATGCTTGGCTTCATTTTGAGCAGTTGTCCGCACACTTGCCAAGGATGTCCGCTGCATAAATGCCAAATATTCTTTGCCGTAAAAAATTTGAATTGCAATACGTGCAAGTCTGTGAATGTGCTGTGAAAGTATATCTGCTCACGACTCGGCAAGGCCAGTCAGTAAGGATGTTTGAGTAATTCACCCCAGTGAGCTACCATTGCTTGTGATTATCTAATCTGTGTTGCTCTAAACAGAAGACGGGTATGTGTTTTGGAGCAGGGGTGTGTTGTAAACAGGTTGCACAGCGGGCTGTAAACAGAAATGGTCTGAACCCAATCGCATGCTGCCCCAGAGTCTATCTTCGACTGCCCCCGGGGCAGAAATCTGGGCTCCTTTTTGTCTGCTGTTACCTCTCCTGCACAACACACATACACACACTCACGCAAAGGCACACTGCAAATATACTCACACAAACATGCACAGGCACACGACACACACACACACACACACACACACACACACACACACACACACATTTTCATGATTGTACTTGTGAAGACATAGAATTGACTTTGATTAATTCTGAACAGCCTTTCCACAACCCTAATCATAACCAATTCAGGCTTAATTCTAACCTAACCCAAACTGTAACCGCAGCCCTAACTTGAACTAATTAGCCTTAATTAGCAGTAATTCTATGTGAGGACCACCCAAAATATCCTCACAACCCCAAATGTCCTCACAAAGTCTCTCAAGAATAGTTCCCTACAGTATCCCTTCATACCTCTGCACATTCTCACACACACACACGCACACACACACACACACACACACACACACACACACACACACACACACAGTCATCACAATTGGGTGCACTCTAACCACACACATGCTCACTCGCACACTGACCACATATGTACACACTCACATACACACCCACATACCACACGTGTACAGACTCTTTCTCTCGCACACACACACACACACACACAAACACAAACATATACACTCACCACACGCCCACATAAACACACAAACACACACACACACACACAAAGACATGGTCACCAGGCTCACACAATCAGAGCACTGCAGTAATTTCTGCATATTCTGATAAATAATATCATAACTCAGCAATGTTCTGTTTACCCCGGGTGGAGGCGGGACGGAGGAAACGGAGAGAACAGTGCAGTAATAATTTCTTTAATCCTCCAAATAAAAAGGACATGTCCAACTGAAGGCCTCTATTATCTTTTCCACATTTACACGAGATACATGCTGCTCGCAAGAGTTTAAACAGTGACTCAATTGTTGTTGTTTGGCTCTATGGCAGAACACAGAGGATTTGTAAGTCTTGAAAATGTGTCTCTGAGCTGATGCTCAGCTTTCATGAGTGGATGTTCACAGCAATATTGGGTGAAACATTCCGGAATTAGACCTCCCGTTCACTTAATGCAACTGTTTGGATGCTTAATGACATCACTGCAAATGATCTACCCCTCCACAATGCTACAGGTCATTCTGGCTAACGCAGCCAGTGATCACTTTATCAATACAGGCATTCCAGCCCAAAAGAGCGAGAAATCTGGAATAAGCTGTCAAGGATTATCCAAATCTGATTACGCGTCTGAGAACAGTCTGCGGTGGAGAGACGCTTTCAACACCGGTTTCAGAATACATTACAAACATCCAACAATCGTTAGATATACATATAAATATGTATAAAAGAAATTAACCATCACCAAATGCAAATTATACGTATGACAATAAAAAACTTAAATCTTAAAAAAATAATGGTGTGCATGAAAGAAAACCAGGTAGACCTTGCATTACACTCGTACAGAATAGAAACCCATGTTTATCATGCTCTTCTTAATGGGGAATTTTTGAAATATTAAATTTTCATCATTTATCTTCCTTTGGTATTTTTGTCCCGTCTGCCTGTCCTTTCCAAAGGCGCATTATCCATCTCAGAATCTTATAAGCAAAGATGTTCGCTGACCTTTGACCTGAGTGCGCATTACTCCAGTGCATGGCGTGTTCACTGAGAGCGTTTGACTATAGCAGCTCCAGTCTCTGATGGTACAAGGGTAGAGAGGTCACATCAGGATAATTCTGAACATTTTCTGGTTTTCTTTTTTTTTTTTTTTTGAAGATTCATCTCAACAAATCCCTGGTGATCCTTTATATAAAGGTTATTGGGTTAGCAACAAAAAATTACCACTATGCATAGCAGGGGCTTGGTATTATCATAACAGATTCACCACAAATAACCCTTTTTTAAATCAGTTTGGCAATTCTTTGAATTGTAAAGATGTTTTTGATGGCGGATGATTTACAGATAAAGGACATTGACCCTGAAGGGCTTAAAAAGGCCAAATAAATTGCATACCAGAGAGCTGAAGAGCCAGACCAATCATTCCCCTCAGTCCTTAAGCTAATTCCACGCCTTTGAAATAGGAAGAGGCACCATAAGAATTTGGAAAAAGTAATTTTGTGAGGAATTTTAAGAAACTAGGCAATCCCAGCATCCTTTGCAGGTAATTTTCCTTTATCTTGAGAATAAAAATCTTTGTTTAAAAGTGGTAGAATTCACGGGGAAAAAATACTGACATGCAGGTTTCTGACATAATCCAGGACTTTTATTTTTAACAGACTAAATTCAGTTGAGAATCCCGAAACTTAATATAATTAAAGCCCTTCATATTTACACTGTCTCATGGGCACAATGAGATCCTCAAATGTCCTGGCTGTCAATAGTTTTGGGGTTGGATGGTTAAGGGCATTGAAACATTATGCAACTTTGCTTTCATGACATAATTATCCTGTTACGGGTCAGTGAATTTTAAAAAAATTTTTTTCCTGGGGCTGGTTGAGTTTTGTGCCCGAAGAGGTCGAGAACAACCTTACGTAACCCTGTTCAGAATTCATTCATAATTAAAAACTATTTTGCAAAGACAGAGTATATTAGCAGGGAGTTTGGTTCTTGTAGCCCCTACCTGACTGGTCCATTTCTCCATATGACCTGACTGCTAAACCCAGGGGTTCAGCCCCTGTAATAATTTGTCAACGATAGAGGCATTGCATACCAACACTAATACAGCATGGGCTAAGCAGTGTGGGGACTGTGGCCTATGGAGTTAGCAGTAGTCATGCTAAAGATAGTGCTAACCGTATATGGGTCAGGGGTCATTTAGCTGCACAATAATTGAAGACCTGTGTGTTACAAGTACCTAAGTCACTAAATAACACTTTTGATTCTGGGGTTCAAAGTTTTCAAAACATGTTGCCGTGTTTCCATGCACGTGAGTTCCATGCACTTCACCCGAAATGTGAGCTTGTGGCAATCAATTAGGAAGAAAAAAGACTCTTGGACTTGCTCAGAAACGTAGTGCGTTGGTCGCTTCTGAAGTTTTCAAGCCTGCAATCTAGAAAGCTGGTGATGAATCTTCAAAAAATAATTAAAAAATAAAAAAGTTAACCAGCCTGAGACATCCCACCCGCCAGGATCGGTCAGTTTTGAATGCTTTGATTCAAACACTTTTTTTGTGCTGAACTGATTTAGGCTGGTGCTATTGAGCAAATCAAGAGGTCCAGGGGGTCGAAGACAAAATTTCAACAGGACCTATACAGCCGAGAAGCTCAGTAAAGTGTCTGATTCCAAAATTATTACCCGGCCAACCCCAGTGTTCACCCAACCCCTTCCGTCTACACCAGTCCTGTACTGAATCAGCGGGTGTCTCATAATTTACCATGAGGATGGAAATTTTCCACGACAAAAATGAGAACTAGCTTGTCTTCCTTTGATCAGACTCTCCTGATGTCGTCTGGTTGAGCTGTTTCATAGCGACTGGAGCCAATTCTGTTGCCATCAGCGCCAGTAGCCAGGCTGGGGGCTGCCATAGGCAGTATGAGGGGTGACTGGCCTAGTCAAGTGTCTTTGTTGGGTGGGGTGTTTGGGCAACACAATGGAGAGAGAGGTCTCTGCAGGCTATTCGCCGACGACACAAGCAAAACGGTTTTTCCATTTCCAGGGCTGCTGTCTTCTTCTCCTCTCATCAGCACTCCAGGCTCCGCCCTCAGCCTCAAGCCTCTGGTACAGGAATCATTAAATCACTGGCCTTGCGGTCTGAGGACTCCTGGTTCTCCACCGTCCCTTTACCTTAGAGTCAGGCGTGAAGATAATCCGGCCAATCAGGTACACTAATTGTTCAGTTAATTAATTCACTGCGGAGAAACCAAAACCTGGGCGGGGTTTAGATTTGAGGTCAGATTTGGTGATTCCTGTTCTCATGAGCTGATTAAATCACACTTGGCACCGTACCCAATTTGATATATAAGCAGGATATAATCAGATAACCGCCAACAGGAGGCGCTTGAGTAACGAACAATGCTGTAGTTCAGTACTCCCAAGCTGGTGGTCCCTCCCAATTTATTTTGCTGCAGCACAAAGCCAGTTGTGCACTGGTACGACCGGGGTTCGAATCATCATGGTGGTCAGTACTGCGCTGAAATGCGGCACCTTCATTAAGTGAGCGAACACGCTAGCCCCTGAATGGTATTGGAGTTCTGGCCCAAAAAAAAGAAAAAAAAAACAGGACGGCTGATATTCGGCCTGGAGACAAAATGCAGAGGAGGAATGAACAGACTGACAGGAGGACGGACAGAACTAGGACCACACAATTAAATGTGTCCATATGCTAAATTTTGTTGAGAAATATTTAACGGTAAAAGAGTTCTGTTCCGGACAAGATGCGTGACAAATGGACAGCCGGATGGATGAATGGATGGACACAAAGAAGGATGACAGTCATTCCAACATCCCTGTCCACTCCCTGGCGGAGTGCAAAAAGACCCTGGGCATGACATATAGGTTGATCACGGCTCTGATTATGACATCACAGTTTGACTCTTGCATAAAAGCCTGGCAAAGACTGCAGTGCATTCTACCGAGGCTATTATAATTACAATTAAAGTCGGCCTTTAACTATTGCCTCCCAGAATTGATCACTGGAAGGCAGCATGAAGGATGACTGTGCCGTTGCCCAGTCCGCAGGCAGAGAGACATCGCCAGACAACACACCCGGCCTGAGTGGTAAAGGGGTTATCTGATGAACACACTTCAGTTTATCTGCAAGTATCTGTTTCTCAGGACAGTGTAATGTGAAAACATGCCACTAGATAGCAGTATTGACTTTTTTTATTAAGCCCAGTCTGGAGCTAGGTTTGGGCATGTCCTGGGCATGTCTGAGATGGAAAGTCTTAAAGCAGCGGTTCCCAACCTTTTTAGGCCGCGCACCACCTTCTACTTCCCGACCTAGCTGACGCACCACCACGCCCAACACATAAAAAAGCACCTTCTATTTATAGTCTCATTGAGGGCATCAATTTAATACAACAAAATATACGAACACACACCTGTTCATTAGTGAATGTGCAATAATAGGCCAATTGTGCTGTCACATTTGAAAGGTGAGGAGAATAATATGAAAATAAAAAGTATGGTCGCTGAGTGAGTCCACAATTAACCGGCCAACAGACTACCGATCAAACAAAGGCACAGTCTTTTTATAGCCTCATTGAGTGCATCAAGTTTAATAAAAAAAATAATAAAAGAGAAATAAAAGAGTGAATTTTAATTTAAATAAGAGTTTTGAATTAATAGCCTACAGATTATTTTTCTAATGTGTGACACTGCCACATCATATCATCATATCATATCATCATCATACTATAATTTGAGGAACGTTTGTCTGTTTGTCTGTCTGTCTGTCTGTTTGTTCCCCTACTCCTCCGAGGTCCTCTGACGGATCTTCACCAAACTTGGTGGGTCTATGTAGGTTGTCCCTGGAATTGTCCTTGAGGGGTTATTTTTTTGAAAGGTCAAGGTCACTGGGGTCAAAGGTCAATTTTTCGTATCTCCCATCTCCCAGGACAGATTTTCATGAAAGTTGGTACGTGGACGTAGGTCGTCACAAGAAATGACCGCGAGAGGTCCGCTCCGTCAAAGGTCAAGGTCACGAGGGTCAAAGGTCACCGTATTCATGAAAGTTGGTATGTGGACGTAGGTCGTCACAAGAAATTATTCTCGCCACGGGTAGTTCACTAGTAAATTTGAAGTGTTCTCTTATTCTTTGAATTATATTTAAGTTAACGAAATATGGTTGTAATTGCATTTTACGAGTTTCCCGTTATTCTTAGTTGAACTAAGGTGTGAAGCTCTATTGCTCTCTAATGACGTCTTTTATCTTCATTTTTGCTTCATCATTGCGGGGTACTTTTTTGTGGCTCATTTGGGACTCACCTGGTGGACTGTCACTTTATATGTCACAGACGGATTTTTTCCCCTTTGCTTCACTTGCTACTGCTGCCTCGCGGTTCTGCGCTCGCGCAACCCTAAAATCTCGGGCTGTTTCCTCGCTTATATCTTAAGTATCTTCAAAAATCATTAAAATAGATGCATTTTCAGTGCGCATTTCGACCTGTTAGCGTACATATATTTGCATGAACATGCTGGGTTTTCCTGAAAATGCAGAAATTAGATGATAATGGCGTATATGGGCATAGCTATATCTTTGAAATTTATCCAACTCGTTATAAAATCTGCTTTTGTTATGATAAGCTAACAAATAACAAAGTTACTACTGTTAACTGATTCATATTGCAATTTCAAGTCGAAAACAAAGACTTTACGATCGCTTTGCATTAAGGAAGCATTTTTTGACAAGGGAGCAAAATTTGACAGAATACCGGCATTGCCACATTGACTGTGGAAAACGCATATGCGTGCTAGAACTGTCTGAAGGTGCGCATTCTGTGGAAACAAAAACTGAAACAATGTTTTGAGCGATCCGAATTGATCTGTTTGAACTGTTTGTTACAAGTGAATCTCCAATATAGAGATTTAAAATAATGCATGATTTATTTATTTTTTAGTAAAATAAAACACAATAGGCTGCCATTACCCTTCTCATGTCGCGCACCACACGTTGGGAATCCCTGTCTTAGAGAATAAAAAAAAATCTAAAAGGTGGGGGGGGGGGGGGGGGGTCTGCAAAAGAGTATATAAGGAGGAAAATTGATACAGTAAGATAGTAGGAGAAATTGCAAGGAGAAGGATACCTCTGTATACCTCTGTACCAGACCTGTCACTCTTTTCAAGACCTGTGAAGCTTTTTGTGGATTTTTGCCTGTTGGAGCATTTCCCTGTCCTGGGACATCACCAAGTAACTTCATCTCAAAGGACTGTAAATATTTTTTTTCTTGTACATTATCAATCTTGGTCAGTAGTATAAATTGTAGGTTAGTGTTAGTCTTTGTTGAATTCAATCTGTTTTAGTTTTAAAATTTTGTCTGTCATCCCTTGCTGTCTTATATGTCGTATCAAATTGGGGCCATAACAATAGCATAATGGCACAGAAGATAGCACTTAAGCCTCAGCCAGTAGACCCTGGGTTCAAATCCAGCCTGGGGCTTCTCTTTGTGGAGTATGCATGCACTCCCAGAGTTCATGTGAGGTTCCTCTAGTTTCCTCCAATGGCAAGCTTTTTCAAGCTTACTGAACACTGTATAGGTGTGTGTGACCGAAGGGAATTAAATGGCATCTAAAGTCGATTCTCAGACGGGACACTGAACGTCCAATGTTTACAAACAAATCACTTGCTTTTGTTGACATCATGCATTGTCACATGACCAATTTCATTCATATAAACCAATGTTTTGTGTGCATGTGTAGATAATTCTTCTATTTTGGTTCGTTTGTGCAGGTGCGGCTCTCTGATTGGCCGATAAACAAAAAACAATGGGAATTGACTTTAGATGCCCTTTAATATCTAGTAATTCGAAGATGTCACTCTGCACATGGAGACAGTATCATTCTGAAACTTACGAGAGTCTTACCCAGGCTGCTGGGAGTGTAGAATCATCTAGAATGTTATTGCACGTGACAGCGTCAAGATTTTTATTCATGAGAACTGAACTTAGAGGCCTGGTCTGAACCATGAGTAACATGACCCAGATCAAGGAAAGCACACATATCTTACACCCTGCAGAGCATAGAGCAGTGACAGAGTGTGTGTACAGTGTGTGCATGTGTGTGTGTTTGTGTGTGTGGTTGCATAGCTATACTTTTCAGGACCAACTACTGAGAAATGTTGTGAGGACATTCTGCGTGGTCCTCACAGAGGATTACAGCCAGATACAACTCAATGGTTAAAGTTAGGGTTAAGGTAACGGGTTAAAGGTTGGGGTTAGGCCTAATTTGGTTATAGTTGGGGTTCCAGAATGGCTGCACCAAATTAATGTAATTCAATACAATGATCTAACAAGTATATTTAAACAAATGTTCGTGTGTGTGTGTGTGTGTGAGTGTGTGTGTGTGTGTGTGTGTATATGTGTGGTTGAGTGAGTGAATTACACACTGCGACCAGAACCACTCGGCCATAGCATTTCTAGTTCTTGCCCTCTCGAAATGTAACGTACACTCTCTCAACCCCGGAGTTATGATAAAACAGGACATGTGCACCTGCTAACAGATGAACACCAGCAGGGGAGAGAGAATCACCCAAACTGGTGAGGTAGAGCCTGCTGAGGGACCCCATTACCAAATTTGGAGATGGTTTACACCATTCTTTCTTCATTAAACGGATGGAAAAAAAACAGCCTACATCTGTTTCTGAACCAGGCACAGGACAGAGCAGTGAAAATATTGCTCCAGGATGATCTGTGGTGTTTAGCACTATTAATACTGCAATAATTAGCAAAATAAATAAGACATAGATGGGAGAGGATAAACAAATGAAAGCAAAAGTTCAGGAGTCCCAACACCGCCACACTGCTCGCTGGCAGAGCCCGATAAACATTATGAGGACACGGTATTAGGTCAGTGCTCAGAACGTGTCATGGGCCTGGCTCAATTATCCGTGAAGATTTATAGTAATTATGACGATTTAGAGGCTCATGAACTTTGCTGCATGCTTGTATGGCCAACGCTGACACAAGGCTGTTTTTAATCGCCAAATAACAGTAAAAGTTGAGACTAAAGAGCAGGCTCAGCTCCAGAACAACTATGACTCATGAACAGCAGGGAGAAAACTCGTCTCAACTCTGTGGGGAAAGGTCTCCCCTGATCTTGGGATCCAGAAAGTAATTTCAGCAGCAAATCAGGGGTTTGGAGGACTGAGGTGACATGGGACTTCCTTAAATATTCTTCCTCTATGGTAAATAATTCTCCAATACCATGGCAGAGGGCAGCTTCCTGTGGGAACCACTCTTATGCCAACACGTCCAAGTTGAAAGGGCTGGTACTGAGTCGAGAGGGTGTTTTCCCTCCTGTACTACATTGAAATAAATTAATCAGTCTGTGAGTTCGCCATGCCCCCCACCTGCAGCCTGTCCGTCTGTTAGTGGACTCTTGAGTTATCCCGTGCGAGATTTTGATGTCCACAGTCAGAGCATAGTTTGTTTTTTGGACACAGGAGAGAGAGAGATAGAGCGAAAGAGGGAGAGAGAGAGAGAGAGAGAAGAACAAATGCTATTTCTCTCATGACTCAGACTCTCCCACAAGGCAGTTAGTGGTCTAAAGGAGTGACAGGTAGACGAGGCAGAAGTTTCGTCAGTCTTCGATCACCCATCGCAGACACAGTCAAAAGTGGTAGAAAAATTGAAATATGGTGAGTGCTGACGCACTGAAAGGTGTTGTAGGCTGGGGGGCCATATTGACAACAAAGGCCCTGTAATTATCTTCTACGCAAAAGAAGGCAGACAGAAGAACACGACTGGAGCGATGATGGAGATAAAGACTGATAGAATGATAGACCAAGATTGAAATGAAAAAGATTCACTGAGGTTTATCCGCTACAGAACAGAATTTATTTTGTTCTTGTGGACTGAACAGCTGAGAGGGATTTTCATTTTTTTTCCTTTCCATAATGGGTGCCTGTGAATTTCAGGCCTCTCTGGACGACAGAGAGTCAGAAAAGTCTTCAATCCTCATATTTACCTCGCATCTACGGGTGTTAAGAATGTCTCACACAAAACACTGAGATTGAAGATACCGCATGTTGAAAGTTGAATGCTTTGTAGATCTAATACTTCAGTCCTAGGCTAGCATGAAGCACACATTATGGAGGTACATTTTACATCCTAAATAAAGGACATTGATAGACGGGCTCTAAAATGTCAGGACAGTGTTTTCTATAATCGTGATCAGTTTTACTTACACAACGAGAGTCAGATTATGTCAAGCATGATTTTTGGATGAGTCTGATAATCCACAGCGTACGCGTCGTGAGCCTCTAATCCATCCCAATTTGACACTTATTGTATCCCCCGGACAAAGTAGGGCAGTAACTATGGACTCATAGTCATCGTCGTCTCCGCCACTGCTGCGTTTGTATAGATTTTCTCGTGGACAGTCTACAGGCCGCATATTTCAACCGACCTCCTTTGATATTCGGTGTTAGGTCATGACACCGCTAATTTTCGTTGCCATTGGCAACAGAATCAGCTGAATAGAAATGCGATTTCATGCTGAAATTGTGCCTGTTTCAATTTTTGCCATGTGAAAGCTCAAGAGGTCAGAGTTCAGCATATCAGAAGCGGGCATTGTGTGTTTCCACCGGGTGACCGGACTGTCTCATTACTAAAGGGTTCACACTATTATGAGGGCAGTGGGGGCATTAAGGCTCTATGAGGAAAGCTGAAGGGAATGGTCATGGTTTTGTGTGTTTATTTTAGTCAGAAGCTTAGTTGAAGCTTTTGAAAAAAGATGTATGTGTGGATGTACGGCATCGGACACGAGTTATGCTGACTCATGATTTCATTCCAGTGTGCTCAAGTTCAGCATACAAATTACTATCCACAATTAGATTATTAAAACTGCACGCCGTCACCAGTGAATGCTTGGAAATTATCCAAAGTGAATCCTTTTTCAATGCTAACAGCACTTCACTAGCACGCATATAGCCGTTCAGCTAATAAACAACAATCACCATGACGGGGCCAGCTGTGCTATTTGAAACTTTTTTAGACTTTTGCAGTAGAATAGATATTGCATGAAAGACAAAATATGCATATTTTTGTAAACCATCCAAAAATACATGTATCCTTAGAGAAACTGTGAACCCAAAGCAATTCATTGCTGTCCCCCCAGGAGGGAACATGGGAACATGAATCTCTAGTGGCATGAAGAACCCTATATGTTATTGCACTGAAACCTACACGGCCAGGGATACTCAGTACAAGAAAAATAATCTAGAAATATAATATTTTTGCTAAAACTGTTTTTCATGATCCAATATTTTTTTGTGGCTGGGCTTGGGAAGTTATAACAAAGAAACTTAAGTCGATGTGTTCCATCAATGACTGGTAACTGTAGTTCCAGAGCTGCCGTTCCAACTCAGATATTTTAGTTATGTGCTGTCAATACAGGCCTTTTCTGCATATTTTTTCCCACATATTCCCTGTTAGAATGAAAAGTATATGAATGCAAAGTACTAATTGTCCACAATTTGTTTTTAAACCTGGAAATGTTACAAGACTCACACAAATCCTAGAGATATTTTGCCAAATCACCCCGATCTTTACAGTGGACCCATCTAAAATTTTGGCACTAAGTACAGCTTGAGAGTGATTAATCGCTAATGACAGTTCCAAAAGATTTTATGCCGACTTTTGTAAATACTTTAAAGAACTATGCGATTTCAAAGAAGTATGCAAATGAAAGAAAGTGAGGGGTCACAAGAGAGAGGCTCAGAGAGGCCCTTGAGTGTCATTCGTAATAAGAAAAGATGAAATGGCCTTTCGAAAATATTAAATAAACAAACAAATACAGTAAATTCAACACAAGGAGATAAACTGATATATACAAAGAATGCCAATCGACAAGAGATAGATTGAATAATTATCATGCACAAAGACAGAGTGAGAGAGAAAAGGAGAGGAGGGAGAGAGATCGAGAGAGAGAGCTATGCTAGTGATTTTCTCAATTCTACCAGAATGATGGACTGAGGCTGGTCCTTGATTTCTGATGAGCGAATCATGCTGACTGACCCTTCATGTAAAGAATCCTCAGCCTGTCCTCAGTCGTGAATAAAAACATTTTTCCAGCTAAGGATGGCAGGAGATTGTGTGACTGATTGTGTGAACTCAATAATAGGACAATGGCTTTCACAAGGTCACTGCCTGCTTAGCTGTGTGAGCGCTTCTTCTTCAGAAATTGTTGCAATATTTTCTATTCTTAGTTAAACTGAGTGGACTGCTCACTACAGTGGATTTATCACAGAAAGAAATTAACCAATCAGAGAGCAGGAAAATGCTGTTTCAACTGTCTAGGCTCACCCCAGAATTTTGTTCCAATCACCTGGATTAGCTAATGACTGCAATCCATCAGCTATGAGGTACAACTACTCTGTGATATCCTCTGGCTGAGAAGAGCGGGGGATAGGAGAGTGGGAACGGAAAGAAGGACTTGAAAAATCCTCAAAATGGACTGAAATAAACACTTTGGGCGCTAATTTGTTGACAAAAACAGCGGGGAAATGCAGATGCCACACACTATCACACTATTTTTGTGATACAAGGTAATAACATAACTTTGGGTGATGTTGTCAAAAGGGTAAGTCTAAGATTGATTAAATACCTGCAGCTGTGGTGGGGATTTACTTCCATGAGGGCCAATCAAATCAGTTGCTGTCATTCCCTTTACAACAATGTGTTCATACCATGAAAAACTGGCAATTTCACCATTAGAAGAACAACACCAAACTTCAACAAGCCCCAGAACGAATGCTCCTCTCAAGAGTAAAAGGGATTGGGTGGATAGCAGTGAATTTGTGGTATTAAAAAGGACTAAACTTCCTATAATTATTTGTATTTCCCCCAGACAAAGATAATATTAACATGAACAAATACCCCCTCAGTATCCCCTTGTCATTACACCCCACCACAGTTTGAAGACAGTATTTATTGGGTACATTGGGTACAACAACATGTGTGCAAGTAAGGACACAGCCCTGAGCGTCTGCAGCTAACCCAGTATTTGTGTATAAGTATGAATGTACGCAAATATGCGTGCAATACGCATTTAATACACATCTGGAAAGAGACATCATTTTAAATGGCAATAACTAATTTGTGGCTCACTCAATATGGATGCTTATGAAAGATGACTGTCAGTTGGGTAAACATCCATGTCAGGCAAACTGTGTCAGTATGGCAGCAGTCACACCTTGCCGAATAGCGTTAACAGAAGGCTGCCGAATAGAAACTTTGTGAAAGAAAATTATCCGGTGGTGAATGTCGTCTCCGTTACTGCTTGAGGCTCAAAATACACTAAAGATTCTGTCGGATTGAAAGGACCTTGCCTGGCAAGGAAAGCATTTGCCGCACGAAAGATGGACAAAAAACGCATGTGAATGAAGATGCGCGGATTGAAAATTTTGCCCTCTGTCAAACGTCCGTTGACGCTATCTGGCAAGGTGTGACTGCTGCTTATTATGGCCCTTTAAAGTTGTGTCGAAGTCCAAACACTTATAAGTGTCATGGTATTGGAGTGCGAATAGAGAATACTAGTACGTGATTGCCTGTAGGTCCATATCTATGACTTAAACATTCACACTCTGCTCAGTCTGAACTTGTCAGTGTCCTGGGTCGTACAACATGGGCAAACATGGGTCATAACAAATTGCAGGGCAGCTTATTTCCTGAAATATCGCCCAGAGAAGGTGAGTAGCGTTCTCAGGGCTTTCTGAGCCTCCACTACGAGTCACATCTCCAGAGCTGCACAGCCATGGTCTCATTTCAAGTGTGATGCAACCTGGCTCCTCGGGTAATGTTTCTGAGCGAGTAGTGAAACTTCTGGAGTCTGGCACCTTCAGTTCATTCCTAAGTTTCTGCTGTGCTGCAGGTCTAGCCATTTAATTTTTGGGCCTCTGGACCCCAGTGGAAAAGTTACTCAAAGTTTCCAATGAGAAAAACAATAATTGGTTGGCTGCAAGTCCAGGCCAAATTTCATTGAGTTTGGCCGATAAGGCTGATCGTTCGGCTAAAGCTGTTGGTGAGCCTTCCGTCTGTGACAATATGTCATTGCTGACGTATTTTAAATGTGGAAACATTTTACTGCGGTTTAACAATTCTGGCCCTGCGGTAGTTTCGCTGCCATGGCAACAGAATCTTCAATATGTGCTGAGGATGTTTGTGGTTGCAGAAACCACCCAGCGACTGCATGAATTGTCAAAGGAAGTTTTGGAAGTTTAAAGTTTTTATTTTTTCCTTTCACCTGATAAAATTTATAAGTATAGCCATCTAAAATGCATCTGCGGCCCGGGGGTGTCAAAAAGCCTGAAGCCTGGAAGAAATACAAAAACCGCTTTACTGCAGATTATTTGGCGTACAAACGCGTGGTATTCGCACGTCTCGCAAATGAGACAGTTGGATGAATTTTTGGGACGCACCCACAGATTTCTGCGGCTGAAACACACACACAAACACGCACGCTCTTACACTCAAATACACACGCATGTTTTCATTCCTACACTTGTGAGGACATTACATTGACTCAAATTCATTCTGTATAGCCTTTCCCAAACCCCAGCCGAAGCCAAACTATGCCAAACCTCGACCCCAACCCTCACCTTATCTTAACTCTAACTGTTATCGCAACCCTAACTTTAACTAATTAGCTGTAATCCTCCATAATCCTCTATGGGGACCACCCATAATATCCTCGCCACCCCAAAATGTCCTGACAAAATCAGGTTTCTCAAGAGTTTGTTCATACAAGTGTAGCAATACAAGCCCACACACTCACACGCGCACACACACGCAAACACACACACACTGGAAATTCTCAGATAAGACTTGATGGCCCTGGCAGAAGCTCATTAATAAAAAACAGATGGGAGGACTCATCGTGGCTGCACGGACTGCCATGCCCTGGGCTGAACCCCCACTGTTTAAGCTTCGCCCTCCCACATCACACACTGCAGTGACCCTCTTCACCCTTAACCGCAAAATTAGCCTGCTGGCTGCTCTCCATGCTTTAATCTGATTTGAGGAGCCGTGCGCTTGTAGCCAGACACACAGATCAGAGGGACAGGCCGTCTTAGTCTATCGTCTTACTTTAATACTCTCTTTCTCTCCTGGGCCAACTTCAAAACAATCCAAACTCAAATATCACTCTTTAGTTTCTCGGCTGTGATGATTAAAGATGCTCACGCACATCAGAGCCCGTGTTTGGGGGGTGGGGGTGGAGGGGGTTTATTACGTGAGGGTGCCTGTGCGTGGGTGTATGTTTATGTTTTCACGTGCGCAAGCAAGGGTGTGCATTCATTCGCTAGCCTGCGCATGAGCGCTTGAGTGTGTGTGCAGGTGTGTGTGTGTATGTAAACTGGCTCCTTTTTCACTGGACTCCAACAGACGGCTGCTTTATAATGCGATTAAAACACCCTTGCGCCCCCCCCCCCCCACACACACACAAACACACATACACGCAGACGCTCATGCCTGCACATATACACATACTCTCACACTCATGCACACTCATTACCTCAGAGGCGGTAAGCAGGTCAGAATTTAGCAGACGTGAGCTGAGTCATGCCGACAGCCTGTTTCTTGTGAAGGTGTCAGGCAAAGTCATGTGACGCACCCAGAAGAAGGGCAAAGGGGTCAAAGGTCATCGATGATACGACTTTAAAGGGATTTCTGGCGTGGGAGACATTTCTGGGTAATGCCACGGAAGGGACTAGAGCTAATCTGTGAAAAAATGTCTTTCATGGAGTTATTTTGGGCCATGCTGATATCTAAAGGGTTGAGTGACAGTTATAGGACTGTGGGCGGGTCTACAGATTAGTAACTATATTTCTGTTGACAGTACAGACAGATAGAATTTCAGCTCAGTAGCATACAGTAACACACAGCAAGGGATTAAACCATCAAAATTTGAAAGAGAAGAAATGCATCCATTTAGTCTCTTAGGAGAATAACTGGTTGCATTGTTTTTGTCATAAATGCAGCTACTTGCACCTGTATCTAAATAGACCTCGGGATGGGGAACAATACCATGCAAAAGGTAAAGACACCTCCATGTCTGTGAGATATAATTTGAAGACCTACAGCTATTTCCTTTGGGAAATGAAAAATCCTTCAAGCACCCGGGTCAAACTGATTAGAATTAATGTTGGAACATTATCTGGCAGTTTTTTGCATTGAGATTCCCCATATAAACCTCATTAAGTCCAGGAAGAAGTTTAACGTGACAGACACAAAGCATCAGAATAATGTTCTAAGTCAGCTTAAATCAGCCCTTTGTGTTTAAGAAACTGGTCACTAAATCGTCTGCTAGAAATAGTGACAGAAAAGGCCTTAAATGTTACAATATCTAAGATACACAAAGATATGGTTGGATATGTTAGTCAGTAGCCGTTCATAAACGCACAATTTCAAAACTTGGTTTTCATGATTTTACCATCAGAATGCCATCAAGACGAAATGCATAGATAGAGGAAAATAATATGAATAACATGGAGATTATTTTTCTCCATACCAAGACACACTTCATTCAAATATGAGTGACCAGTTACAATCCCACAGGCACAGTAAGCCGAACACAATCAAGGAATCCACAGTGAACAAACTTTCCCCGCACTCTGTTCAAAATATAACTCACTGATGACGATTTTTTTTAGCAGCATCATCCAAACTACCTTATTGAAAATTTGGAGTTTCATGCAACATAACGGCACTGGTGCTACACATTGCCGAGTGGGTTCAGATCCCACCTGAAGCCTGTCTGTATGGAGTATGCATGTTCTCCTCGTGTTTGGGTAGGTTTTCTGACATGCATGCTCGGATAATCTTAGATTCTGAATTGCCCATAATGTAGGTATCAGTGTGAGTAAAAAGTGATTCCATCCCTGTCAGCAGAGGCCACAAAACACAAAATCCCCCGTTTTCCATCCAAGGCCCCTTCCCGATCTCATTGGACCTTACCTTATTATTACAGTGCTTTATAACATAAGAAAACTTTTTAATAACGCTAGGAACACATTATGTGTTTTCTGTGTATGAAAAGTGTGTGTAGTGTTCGAGGTGCATGTGTGCCTGTGTGTGTGTGTGTGTGTGTGTGTATGTATGTGCTGTACGTGAGTGTGTGTGTGTGTGTGCGTGTGTGTGTTTGTGTGTGTGTGTTTGTGTGTATGCGGAACATACCTGCAAACACAACAGTTTTTAATATCCACGTATGGCAGTAACTAACCACTGCACTGTGTACAGGGATGAAAGCAACAGTATAAATAGAGTCCATCCAATTTGACAGCTATCAGTCAGTCGCTGTGCACATCAGACGTTTCGTCTGTGGCCGTAGCCGGTTATGAAAGCAGCTGAGTATTGCTAACGCCCTCAAGTGCTGAGGTTCTGTTTCATAAGAGCAGCTTTCATAAGTCAACCCCCTGAAGCACACTATCGGGTCGCAACCCTTCTCAAACGTATCCCCTCTGACTGCGGGAGGCGAGACTTTCATAACACAAAGAAGAGGTGGTTACTGAGGACTGTGTCTCTTCCTGGCTTTTCTGGCCTTTAATTACATAATGAGTTTCATCAGCCAAACCCTCCATGAAATCTTACATTTTAGCTGCATGTCTTAAAAAACACGTGAATGACCACCAAAGACTGTTTTTGTGTCCCCATGAAACATTTTTCGGTGATCTACTCTCAGAGTGAGCTCATGTTTGCCTGTAGAGACAGTTAGCTCATTTAGTCAGGATAATTGGCGGGAAGAAAAACTTGTATACGCACAGGCCATCCAGGACTAGAATTGTCTTTCCCTGTTAAGAAGGACCACAGTGAGTACAGAGGGCAACAAAGTTCTTAAAAAGAGCTAAGTGAAAATCATGTAGACCTACAGGAAACGAAAACTGTAAAGAATATTAAAAGTTGACGAAACTTTTAAAAGAAAGGCAACCGGTTGTAAAGCATTTTTGAGTTTGCCTGACTACTAGTCCCAGTTGTTGCACAAACCGATTTTTGAAAGAACTTGGAACTTGAAGTCGAGCAACCTAAAAAAAAAATGCCTCTCAGATGGTTGCCTTAGTTTTATACTTCTACTTTTTACTACTTTTATACCATCCCAAAATTGTTCTTTACCACTGCGAAATAATGTTCATTATTATTAGATTAATTTATCATTAAGGAATACCGCAGACCAGACCTCCCTGATAAATGAGTAGCCCATCATCCACACAGTAAAATAAAATAAAATGAAATAAAATAAAAAGTTGACTCAACTTTAAAAAGTAAGGCTACCAGCAGCAAAGCACCGCTGAGTTGGCTCAACCTCAAGTTTTGACTTCTTTCAAAAAATTTGCCTGCGCATATTCAAAAACTCAAGTTGAGTAAACTTAAAAATACTTTGATGCGGGTTGCCTTTCTTTTGTAAGTTTAATTTTACGAAGCGCAACAGTCCTAGTGACACCCAAACAATTAACATAAGATTGACGTAATTTCATTACATATCGGGCACACGATTGCTGTGCATTGTCATGACAGATTTTGGCTTCTGATAAATTTCGGGCTTGTGTTTGTGTCCTGACACGAAAGGTCATCCACGTGTCACGGTGCGTCGGCAGTTATGTCGTGCATATATTAGCGTTACATCATTACATAAATGAACCCTTCATTTATAGCCTTTAATCCACATTAGTGATTTGTTTCTACCTATTTATTTATGGATAGCCGATTGTTGGTATCTGAAAGTGCGCACTATAAAATCAAAATCCTTGCGACGAATTCTGCAGAGAGAGTACAATTTAAGGGAAAATACGAATGACATGCAGTGCTTTTCGTGTTTTCGTGCCTTGCTCGTTCCTTCGTGTAAATTAAATCGATTTTAGCATTCCTCTTTGCAGGCTGCATGCTGCACTACCTATCATTCCTATTGGATATCCCGAAAAATAATTATCCCTAACAGCTCCAGTTTCGCAACCTGATGACGTAACGAGGGCTCAGTACATTGCCTCTCTCGAGTGGATTTGAGAGCGAATCTCTCATTCAAGACTGTAGTACGGTCAAAGCCATGACGGCGGGACGACCGAGGCTGTCATGTGGGCGCTTGAATCACCCTCAACGGATCTTTCCGGACTCGCCACTCTGGAACTAAACAAGCGTTTGATATAACTCATTATTTACATTCAAAGCGACCCAACTGCAAGAGTATTTTGTTTTCTTTTTACGCGCAAGAAATTGCAATGATTCGGAGATTTTCGACGATGATATATTGACTCTGCGCAAGTTTGGATGGCTTTTATGAACTGCTATGGGCACGGCAGTGTTTCAATGCATTTCAATGTGGAGAGGTACGGCAGCCCCATTTCAAGCCCTGCCCTTACCTAACCCTTACCATAATCTCTAGACACTGCGTTTATGAACATGGGTTCATGCTGAGGCTTATCTTTCCCACTGGATATCCATAAACTCACCGAATCCGTCTTAATGGAAATAATGTCACCCCAACAGGGGAATATGACTCAGGGTCGGTCCGCCTCTTTGACTGGGGAAACCAAGATCTACGCTGAAAACAAAAAGGTAATTTTTCCAAAGATGTACGGCAATACATGGCCACAGTGATTATCTTACCTGAAAGTAAGTCTGTCATTGCATCGGTACTTGCCCGGCGCTTAGAAATACGTCTGTCAGAGTTCATGAGAATACCTGGATATAGCCTGGCTTATCGATTGGAGAATATATGAGTGGAAAAAACTTTCGGCAACAGAGTGAAATATTCGGTGTTATACGACTCACATTGACCCTCTAGGATGTCATATCTCTTAAAGCTGAATTGGCATTGAATATTCGAAAAACTTCGTCGTTTGTTTGAACAATATTTCATTTTTTGCACCAATTTTTTTTGCATGTAAGTCTCGCTGCCAGTGGTTTTATCTTTTGGCTGAAACCGCGCGCACCCTTAATGAGAAGTAAAGTCGCCTGCAGCGATGCGCTGCTCAAAGTTGCTCCTTTATTATGACGGGCCTTGTGTTGGGTAAACTAATTAACCCGAACTATTCCAATGAGAGCAGTTAGTTGGTATATTGAAGACACAGGCTTTGCCAGTTGGCTGATCTGGGAAGTGTTCGCACACAGAGCTGACCGGATTTTTTTTAAGACGCTGGTGCGAGCTATTCATGTAAGTTCCAGTTTTTTATTGGCAATTCCTACAGTTTTCAATATACCGCCCGCGTTCAAAGAGACCGTACTGTACACGGGCCCCGGCACCTACGGGCTCCGGCAGACCCTGCTCTGCACGGCCGCCTGGTGGGGAGTTTGGCAATTTGGCTCATGGAAATTTCCTGGATTTTCTTATGGAAAGGAAATGAGTGCAGTATCGCCCATACAGTCATTTATTTATTTACGTTAGTCAAACAGGTCGCTGTACCAGTCAGTTTGTAGTAGGCCCTACTGGCAGTAGTGGCCTGGTTATTTCCGATACATAACGATGGGAGTTGGTTGCACTGATACGATGGTTTTGTTTAGGTGTCTGGAAAAAGAACTCTCATCAATCCTACGTAGCATTTATTGTGTGACAGCTAATACATCTCACGTTTTATTTTAACAATATGTCGATAACCTTTGATTTTGTACTCTGCGGGTGATCAGTCGGTGGTAATCAGTCATTCTGGTGTTTTATACAGTGTTTTATTCCGTCAGAACGAATCAGTTATAACAAACAGCCTCTTTCCCCACTTTGGTAACTGTATGCAGACAAATCGATTAGTGAGGCAGTGTGATCGCGGCTTGCTGATGAAAGCTGTCTTGTGCTGCCTGACGGCTTTTAGAGCCCGTATAACTAAATATCTCTTTAAAACAGGCTGAAGACCAGCAACGTTTTGTAGGCTGTTGGGAAGTTGGTGTGTTGTGTATACCATGCCAATGTGAAGTATGCCAGCTCAATTTCCTCCTGGTGCAAGGAAAAATTGGACTGTAATTCTTACGCCCTGTATCACTGTATTCCAAAGGGTCTCAAGTATATGGATAAATCCGCTAAAGTGCGTGCACAGAGCGCTTGTGTCCGTCCCTCGCCACGATTCATCCGTGTTGCGTAATCTCACAAACCCATGCCTGTGTGATGCTTTCAGATGTTAGGCCCACCCTTCACATGGTTGTAACGATCCTCAAAGTACATTCAGTTGCCTTTAGGACTCTTCATCCTGGACCTTTCGTCCCCGGAATTTTCATCCCAGACTCTTCGTCTGTGGATGGTTCATTCCCAATAATGCTTTACCCTCTTCCTGTATAATAACCCTAACGCTAATCCTTGCATCATGTTGGTCCATCTGTCATCTGTCCGTCCATCCGTCTGTCAACAATGGCAGCACCTTTAGTTAGCATTAGGGGACAAAAAATCCAGGGATTAAAAGTCCTTGGGGACAAAAAGTCTGAGGATGAAAAGTCCAGGGTGGACAAATTCGGGGACAAAAAAATCAGATCAAACTTCCTGTAACCTATTCAGTTAGGTGTTTGGGGGTAGGAGTATTGCTCAAAGTCACTTTTGAACTTTAAGTGGTATTGTCTGACGATTGCTTTGCTATTTAATGCTATCTGAGGTCTCTCTCAGTATATTAGCCCCCACATCACTGGCCACAACAGTCCTTCTCTCTGAGCTAGTAATCTTAATTTTGTTTCAGAGACTGCATTTCACATTGTTGATTTGTGGGTCAGTGATACGACGCTGTCGACTCACAATTTACAGGATCTGATCGGTGTTTATTTGCTCTCGATTACGCACAATTCTGTATCGGACATGAGTGTATGAGTGTAGCTGCGATTAAATAAATCAACACCCTGTGATTACGAAGTGCAATGCACTATAACCAGCCTTGGTAACGAGGTGTAATCGGTGTGTTTGAAGAGCGTAAATGTTTCCTGGTTACTGAGGCCACAGATAGTGTCTCAGTCTTCAAGACTAAGAAGGATTTTTGTTCCTAAGTCATTTTCATCGCACTGCTTAAATTTGGTAATCATCACACATTGACAGATGTTATGGAAAAGGTACTCATGCTGCATGCAGTTAAAATCTTGTTGTTTAACCAGTTGTGTCTCTGCATAATTATCCGAAAATCTAATTTCCGAGATTATACATAATATTGGCTCCTTAAGGTGTTGAAGATTAATTTTAAGAGGTACATTTAAAAGTGGTTGTGTGTCCTGGTTTTGCCCTGCTGGCTGGAGACAAGAAGTTGGCGGGCACAGGGACCATGGGCCCAAAAGCTGAGAAAGGGACCCAAACGCACAGGCTGAGTCAAAAATATAAAAATCTTTAATTAAACAAGTAAAAAAAACGTGATGGGAGCTGCAGCACATACACGATAGGGCTTTAAACTCAGAATGCAGCTGAGTCTTTCACACTAGCGCACTATTTGCCATCGCGCTACAGGGTTGCAAATTGGGAAGGGACTGCTGGGAAGGGAAAATAATAGTTGCCTTGTTCATTGCTCAAGCTCCTCCTTTTGGCCAGACGGGTGCTTGTCAGGAAGATTCTAAGTCTGTTCATGCCCGGGTATCCTCCGCCCTCGTTCTGAACCTGCGAAGACTCAACCAGTGAGTGTATTAGAAGCAGTAGGCTGACAGGCGCCTTCTTCAGAGGAGAAGCTGAGCTGTCTACACTCTCCTGAATTGGCAGCAGGGGGTCACAAACGAGCAAGACTTGTACATAGTTCACCAATTGGGCATTCTAGATTCGGGAGGGATGGATTGGAGATGCCAATTTATTTTTGTTAAAAAAAAGCAGTTGTGATGATAAGACAAATAAAAGAAGCTCACAGAGGGCACATGACTTGCATTTGTAATAAAATGGGCCTCTTCTCCCCCCCCTATATCCCCCCCCCCCCTCTCTCTCTCTCTCTCTCTCTCTCCGATGAACAGAAGATGAAGTCTCAGAACCAGCGGAGGCAGTCAGCTCCTTCGCTGGTGATCAGCAAAGCCTTCACTAGAACCAGGAAGCTCAGCCGGTAAGGGCCAGCGAGAATATAGCTCTTCCTACATGCAGCTGCCGGGGCACCGCAGTGTTTCACCTTCATTAACCCCTTCAGCGCCGTGGGCAACTATAGTTGCCCAATGGTGTAAGATATCAAAAATCAGACGCTGTTGAAAACCTATCATGCGACAACTTGTTTGCGGGGAGCTCTTTTAAACAAGTTGCCGCATGATAGGTTTTCAACAGCTCAGGATTACTACATTTTCAAATTCCTTGAAAATTTATTCAGCGCTCAAAAGGGTTGAGATTAATATTCAGAAAGTTTTTTTTTGTGTGTTTGTGTATTCAAATTCAACCTTAGCCCCTTCGGTGTAGTTTTCTTGTAGTTCCTGTGTTTGTGTGGGTTGTCTATGGTTTCCTCCCACGGTTTAGAGATGCACATGTCAGGGTAACTGGAGACTAAATTGCCCGCTGTTGTGAGGGAATAGTGTATACAGCCTGTGTTAGATTCACATTCTGTCAAGGGTGAGTCTCGCCTCCTGCCCATTGCATGCTGGGATATGCTCCAGATTTTCCAGCCATCCCCGTGACCTTGACCAGTAATTAGCGTGTTAGATGTCGGACGGACGTATGAATGAATTACTGTTATTACCAAGCAAAAGTTGTATCCGTTTTTCTGGAATGGACAGTTTTGAGTTATTACGCCTGCGTGACTATCTGTGTCGCTAACAAAAAAAAAAAAATGTAACCAGAACTGATCATGACAACGACGATGCAATTATAGTTCAGGGGCTTAGCTGTAATGTGTCAGTTCTTTTATATTTCGTTCTGCAGCCGTGCCCATATTATCACTCCTTAAGAAATAAGTTAATCTGGAAATTACTGTGCAATACAACGTTTCTAATAGCTGTTCTATGGTTTCGCATTGTTGTGTGATTTGTGGCTACATAAAGGGATTGCGGTAAACGACAGCACGTCAGGCTTCATGATAGTGAAGGGAGAGTTGAATGAGGTTGAGTTGAGGATCAGGACTCAGGAAAGGTGAAAGCCTGCACAGATACTCTGTGCAATTGTTGGAAATTCCTACAATGTTTATACGTTTCTAGCAAATAAAATATTCCTAGTAGGAATATTTATAAAACACATGTCTGATAAGGTGTAATCTACATAATATATCAGTCATATCTAGCGTGTGCTAGACTGTAAATACAGGATAATACAACTGGAGCTGACAAGTGATTGCAGCCGATATGTTAACAAGAACAACTATTACAAAATAAATAATAACTTGGAGAAGAAATGCATAGGGTGTTTGGGGAAATAAGACAAGACACCATAGTGATACATGTTTTGCGTCTCTGTTTTCAAGAAGTAATGAGAATAAAATGAGAGTCAAACTGCTTACTTTCTGTAGATGGTTTGAATATCAGTGTTTACATCCCAGGCAACACTGGGAGAGTAACTGATCGAAAGACAAACAGACTGGCCAATAAACATGCACATACCCACCCACACACACACACACACACACACACACACACACACACACACACAGAAACACAGACACATACACACTCAGATACATCTAGACATATGCCCATATACACAGACATACACACACACACACGCGCACACACACACAGAAACACAGACACACACACACTCAGATACATATAGACATATGCCCATACACACAGATACACACACACATTCAAACAAGCACACTGTCTGACACACACACACACACACACACACACACACACACGCGCACGCAGACACAAACACACACATGCACGCTAAGGCACACACAAACATATACCCACTCAGGCGCACACTTCGTCCCACACACACGCACACAGAGATACACATTTACCGACACAGACACATGCACTGAGGCATACACACACACACACACACACCCTCTCTGGCACATTTGGGGCCGTGAGGGATCCACGTTGGCTCCGGCTCATTCCTGACGTGAGATTAGGCCAAAGATCGAGCCTCGACAGTCTGCGCTCTCCCAGAGCAGCCGAGCCAAAGCAAACTGGGCCTGGGGAGCCGCAGGAGAGCTGCGGCCTCCTTATCTACAGAGGAGAGGAGTTCAGACACTCGATAACTCTCTCACTGCTCGCCGTGCGCACGCCTCCACAGGGCAGGTCTTGTAGAGCCTAGAAATTTCTAATTTCTGCCCACTGCCATGGTTGCATCGCATGTGTATGTAGATTTATGTGCGCATGTGCGTCTGCTCATGCTGTTGTCCTCACTGATGTTGCAGGACAGTGGTGAGCTGTTCTCGTCATCTCTCTTATGTTATGGTGTGCATGTGTGTACATGCGCTGTTGCCGTGGAGATTTGCAAAGGGCCACTGCTGCGGCTTAGCGATTTGGTCCCGCCCAGCAGATGCTCTCATCGGTGTAATGAGGACCAGATGAGCCCCGTTCAGAGGGAGGGAGAGAGGAATGAACATCTGGGCCTCGGTGTCTGTGTTACCTCTGTGTGTCCTCTGCACCTCTGCTGTGTCTCATTTATGGATAGATAGTGAAAGTGTGTGTGTGTGTGTGTGTGTATCTGTGTGCGTATGTGGCGGTGGCATGATAGACTGTGAGTTTATTTGTGTGTGGTAGGGTGGACGACAGAGTGCGCGCGCGTGTGTGTGTGTCGGTGTTTGTGATTGGGTGGGGTTATAGAGAGAGTGTATATGTGTGTGTGTGTGTGTGTGTGTGTGTGTGGTAGGGTGGAGTGGGGTGCGTGCATGTGTGTGTGTGTGTGTGTGTGTGGTAGGGTGGAGAGTGGTGGGAGTATGGGTGCGTGTGGTAGCGAGGAATGGAGTGGAGTGTGTGTGTGTGTGTGTGTGGTAGCGAGAAGTGGGGTGTGCGTGTGTATGTGTGTGTGTGGTAGGGAGGTGTGGTGTGTGTGTGTGTGCATGTGCGTGGTAGGGTGGAGTGGGGTGTGTGTGTGTGTGTGGTAGCGAGAAGTGGGGTGTGTGTGTATGTGAGGATGTGGTAGGGAGATGTGGTGTGTGTGTGTGTGCATGTGCGTGGTAGGGTGGAGTGGGGTGTGTGTGTGTGTGTGTGTGTGTGTGTGTGGTAGGTGGGCTGGAGTGTGAGTATGGACAGGCATATTGATGTGGTAAGAAGTACCATGGCAGAAACTGGGGAAAGCTCGCCGGAGGTTTTCTCCTTGTGGATTGGCCTGGGACATTCTAAGCTTTCATTATGGGTGCATGATGGGAGTTTAGCATGCAGCGCTGGAATGTGCCTGGACATCGGCTTTCCCCGCCCAACAGGCACAGGCAGAGGCCCAAATCTCAATGCCTCCTGTGACTCCTCAGCGAACAGAGCTGCCATTTACCCAAATCTGAGCTCTTCTCTCTCGCTCCCGCACTTCTAACAAGTGGTACTGTGTGTGCGCACGGAGCGCTAATTTATCAGCATCGTCCTGTTACAACTGGGCAATTAACGAGTCATCAATCAGCGTCTGCAACAACGAAGACCCGCCATTACTCATTCGGCGGGCATTCGACTGTCCAGGAACTTGGGAAGCGATTTTTCTCCTCCTCTTAATCTTTTCTCTGGGACAGAATCGCTCTTCTCTTTCCGGATGACTCAGTACTTTACTTTCAACCCCTAAAAAAGAACACGAAAAAGACTGTTGTCGACGCTTGCGGTTTCCCCTGATGTTCGTTGGGAATCTCATGCGCTGTCAGCCTGGAACACACTGGATGCCATAAACACCGCTTCCACAAATAGTTCTTCCTTTCCCTAGATTCAGGCTTTCCCCTCCCCAGTCCAGCGTTGAGTATTATAATTAAGTCTTAAGCTGCTTTCACGCCGGACACGAAACAAATTTTTCGCTCAACAGATTATATTCAAAGTCAATGCAAAGACGCGAAACGGGTCCGGTATGAAAGCGACTTTACTGCCAGAGTTCCACACTCAAGTAGGAAAACTCAAAAATGCAGTTTCTGAGGTCGTCTCCGAGACTGCAGTGGTACTTCAAATAGGTACGTCCCATAAATTTGACTTTAGTGCAGAGAAGTGGGTAAAGATTCCAAAATGGCTAATGCCAGTTTAAATGAACTATCTGCTCAATGTGCTGTTTCGGTCTGGAGCATGCGCTTTTTTAAAGGTTGGAGTAAATACCTTGAAAATGTTGGAGTTGTTGGAGCTGGGTTTGGTGACTGTGGTCTAATTGTTGAAGGAGGTGAGGTTTGTTTGGGTTGAAGTGAAAATATTGGTGAGAAGGCAGAGACCCACAAGATGGTTGCTTCTGAGAAACTGGGTGGGCAAGCAGTGCTTTGGAGAGTGTAACTGTGTGCGACACTGACCTGCCTAACCTGGAGAATTCAGCTCTTCAGATCAGGCACTGTGTGTTTAACCAGCTCATTACCACCTGCATAATCTAATATCAACTTATAAATGAGGAATTGGAATGCAAAACGCACTAAGTCCACTCAACCGTTCGTTTTAAATTGAGTATTTTTTTACTCAGCATATTATGCTGAGTAAAAAAAAAAAACTCAATTTAAAACAAAAGAGGTTGAGGTTGACGGTTTTGCATTCCAGCTCTTCAATCGTTGTTTCAGGATCTACAAAATTGCTCAGATGTAACGTTATAGTAGTAAGGAAGTCCCTTTTTACAGGCATGGCTGTGGCCGTGAACTTGAAACTAACCGGGATTTCGGGGGTCTTAACTGCCTGACATAGCACACCTGGGCCATAGCAGCCTGTTCTAAATATACCCTGGAGATTTACCCTCTTAGAGTTTCAGGAATTAAGTAACCTCATTAAAATAGCACTGGCATTATGCGACCCGTTTAGAAACCTTTGCCTTCCTCCTTAGCAGGGTTCAAATCCAGGTTACAGTGTGTGTGTGTGTGTGTGTGTGTGTGTGTTTTAGGGAGCCCTGCCTGTCACCCGTCAGTCCGGAGACATGTCCTCTGGTTCTGTCTTTTCTGTCTCCGATGAGGACCTTCCTCACGCACGGCCACGCCCAGCTGAAGACGGGACTGCAGACGCAGGAGAGATACCTCTTCCTCTTCAGCGACACACTCCTCATCGCAAAGGCCAAGTGAGTCTTCCACCGAGAGTGTGCGTGTGTGTGTGTGGTGTGTGTGTGGTGTGTGCGTGTGTGCTTGTGTGTGTGTGTGTGTGCGCACGTGTGTGTGTGTGTGTTTGTGTGTAAGTGTATGTGTCATGTGGATCTGCGCTCATGTGCACTCCCACATACATGCTTTGGTGTGTGTGTGTTTGCTCATGAGCTCGGTCACACGTGTGTGTATGCATGTATGTATGGCTGTGCGCGTATGTGTGTATGTATGAATGTGTTTGGGTGTGTATGTGAGTGTGTGTTTATGTGCGTGTAAGTGTGTGAGTGCTTGCGCTCGCGCATGTGCGTATTTATGCGTATGTGTTCATGTATGTACGCATGAGTGTGCATATGTGTGTTTGTTTGTATTTAGGTGCGTGTGTCCATTTTTTTGTGCGTGTTGATGGGTGTGTGTGTGTGTGTGTGTGTGTGTGTGTGTTAGAGTGCTTAAATGACGTCCCCATGCGGTCTCCAGGTCCGCAGCTCAGTTTAAGCTGAAGGCTCGGGTGCGTGTGTGTGACATGTGGACGGCCGGCTGCATGGAGGAGGTGTGTGAGGGGAGCACCAGTCCGGAGCGGAGCTTCGTCATGGGCTGGCCCACCTTCAACTGCGTCGCCACCTTCAGGTGTGGAGCCGCCCTGCGCTCTCTCAGTTCTCCTTCATTTACACTCCACAGCCAATGAGTGACGCTGTAGCCTCACATCAAGAAGGTCATGGGGTCAAATAAGACCTGGAGCTATTTTGTGCTCGTTCATCCCATGTTTGCATGGTTTACTCTGGGTGCTGCGGTTGTTTCCCACAGTTCAAAGACGTCCATTCCAGGCTAATTTGAGACTCCAAATGTCGTTTGGAAATGGGCACGTGTGTCGTGATCACCAGTGATGTGGGTGTAATCCCTATTGTTGCCTGGTTAAAACGAAGAGCGCTCAGATATAGCTTGAAGGAAGTCTGTAGTTGTGCAAAAGAACAAGCTGGTTATTTATGTGATTAATAATAAAATACATCAATAAAATTCCAATTGCATACAACCAAAGGGCTCTCACTAAGCCCCTGTTCACTTACACTGCAACTGAATGCATATACTCCCGGTGTCTTCAGAAGTGCAGTGAAAATTCTCGAATCTAGATTCTTACAGACTTTTCGCTTTACTAAATGCCAAAGATGCTTCCTCAAAGTGTTAGTGTTGCAATAATTATTCTCGACCTTGTCTTTTTCAGACATTTTTTGTACCCTCTTGATGTTATCTCTGACGATAGCAGTTTGCTGTCTTCGGCTTTATGTAGTGAGCGTGTTTATGTATTGAGGAGTCGATAGTGTCTCCGCGCCTGGTGTTTTGGAAGCTGTGATGTAATCCCCTCCTGGGCAGTTATAAAATGGCCCCTTTGACCTTGGCTTGTGTGTACGGGACATGGTGGCTGCCGTCTGGCTGGCTTAAGTTAGCTCTGCAGCGCCTTTAGGAAAGTGATAGTTGTGATAGTGCTTGGATGAGATCTTTGCGGCAGGATTACATTATTTTACAGAGGAGTTATGCAAGAGCAAAAGAGTGCTGCATGGTGGAAAAAGAGGATGTGGACGATATGCATGACTTCCTGTTTTGTTTGTGTTTTCTCTTAGCTCGGCGGAGCAGAAAGAGAAATGGTTCTCCCTCATTAAAAGGTGACTCGCACCCTCCGCACCTCACCAAGGCTTCAAATGAAACACTCTCACGTCCTGAGCACAGGCTGATCCCAGTCCAGCCTTCCTTCCCTATGCCTGCGCTGTTTGATTCTGATTGGCTAAGCGAGTGAGGAAATATGAAGAAGAAGTTTTGTAACCGTTTCAGTGCCATGAGCAACTATAGTTGCCCAATGATGGAAGATAATCAGAATCAGATGCTGTTGAAAACCTAGCATGTGGCAACTTGTTTAAAAGAGCTCCTGCAGGGGAGCTCTGTTAAACAAGTTGCCACATGATAGGTTTTCAACAGCTCTGGATAACTGCATTTTTAATTCCTTGAAAATGTATTCGCCGCTCAAAGGGTTAAAGATGTCTTGAGCCGGAAAAGAGGAGACTATCCAGAATGGGGTGGTGTTTGACCCGTTAAATGGATCCATCTGCCGCAAATCTGCCACTCCCCTCACCGCGGTCGCTTCCAACTGAGGTTTAAAGGAGCAGGAATCTGTTTGACGTCACCAATTCGTTTTTTTTCTCAGTTCCCCTGTCTATACGTCCCTGTCTTTTCCTCGCCTCCCAGGGGGGAGTTCTGAGCAAGTAAAGGGAAGGAAGGACGCAAGGAAGGAAGGAAGGAAGGATGTGGAATACAGTGAGCACCATAATTAATTGGACAGAGACACATATTTTCTTACTTTGGTTCTGTTGTCCAAGATAATCGCTGGATTTGAATCAGATAGGATGCGCATTTTACTGAGGAGGAAACTGATGGCATGAAGTTCCTGTAAGTGCTGCAGTACAGGCCTGACAGAGCATCACCAGACACTGGCTATCTTCCCTGGCCATGCTCTGCCATACTCTGTCTACGTGTCACGGACTGGAAGCAGTCATTACATGTGACCAAAAGTGAAAGATGACTCCTTCATTCTATATTATGTTATGCTGTGCCATATCCTCTGATGCATCTGAAAATGGTGAGGACCATATACTAAAGGTGCTGTCATTTTTGGACGGTTTATCCCATATGGATGAAAACACCATCAAATTGAAGATGAAAGTCTGCACTTTAACCTTTTCATAATTATATTAGTTAAAATCCACAACGCTAGGGTACAGAACCAAAGTTCAAAAATGTGTCACTCTTCGGAGAATTGTGGTGCTCATTGTATAAGCGATGGGAATGAGGACCATGTTATTTTTTGCCGTGGTTCCTCTGCATTAATGTACTGTGTTTTGGTTTAGTTTTGTTTTGCAAATCACCTGACCCAGTCGCTCTTATCTCCTTTTCCCAGCCAAATAAAAGAGGAGAAGGAGAAAGACAACCCCAGAACCATTCCGCTCAAAATATTTGCGAAGGACATTGGAAACTGTGCTTATGTAGGTATTCTGTGTGTGTGTGTGTGTGTGTGTGTGCATCCTCATTACGCTATATCACATTGTTTACGATGAGGGACTAGTACTGTATGATAAACTACTACTGCACCTTTGTATTTACGTCTGTGATCTATGTATGGGTTGTGTGTGTGTGTGTGTGTGTGTGTGTGTGTGTGTTTGTATGCATGTGTACACAGATTGTTCTGAGGCTTTTGTGAGGACTGCAACTCAATTTCTCACTCAGCTCAGATCACTTTTGGGGCTCAGTCTCCATAACAACATATGGGGGGGGGCGGGATCAGGGCCACCTATTCACCCCCCAGTAAACATGTCTCCAGGCTCTATAATCTGCTTACTATCAGCCAGGAGCCTTATGACCACACACACACACGTGCACTTATACACACACACACACACACACACACGCACGCACGCGCGGAGCGCGCACACAAACACACACTCTTACATACACACAAACAAATATTCCTTTATTTGAGAAATACTTAAACCAGTTACCCCTTAATGATTAGACCATTCAGTCCAGGCTCGTGTGCCCATTCCATGAGCAAGACTGTGTGGATCGTTTTTTGTCCCTGCCGTAAATGGCTTTCTCACGCATACACACACAAAACACTTCATCACCGCGCACAGCACACATAGAAACACACACATACACACACAACACCAGGCCCAACGCAAGTCCATGAGGCGATAAACGCTGGCCAGCGGGAGACGTTATTTCTGGTTTTCTGAGTGGTTCGTCCTGTTGCCATTCCAGGCCAAGACTCTGACTGTCAGCCACACAGACTCCGCCTCAGACGTCATCGCCATGGCGCTGCAGCAGTTCGGGATTTCGGTGAGCGTCCGTTCCCAACCCCAGCCCTCCCTGCCGTACGAATCCGCAGTGTACGGGCTGTCACAAAAATGGCCGCCCTGGAAAGCTTGCAAAGAAGTTTCTCTTGAATCCTGCTGAAATCCCAATCTTCCATTCGACCAAGTCCTCCAAACAACATATTTTTATGTCGTGTGTCTTTAGACTGGGGAATTTTTGTAGTTGTGCGAATAAATTCAATATCTGAAAAATAAATAATCAACCGAAAAGTTGAAGAACAAGCAATTAACATTGCCTCTCCTCCAAACCCCCAGTGCTCTATTATCTGTCTGTCTCTGGGTGGGACTTCTGCCTGTTTTTGGGTGACCTTAACCCCTTACCACTCCGGTAACATTTTCTTAAAATGCCTATAAAGGACGTACTCAAGGTAAATTGAGATCTTTTCTTGTTTTTAACTTCCCTGATAGGCCCGTATTCGGGCTGTCGGAGTGTTAACCGGATGGCAACCCAGTTTGCACTTAAGCACAATTCACAGGGCCTCTTTGTTTGTAAATTTGTTAAACGAAAGTATGTGCAGTATGTGTCACTGTATAACCAAATGGTGTTGAAAGTGAGTGTCTCTCTCTCTCTCTCTCTCTCATGCACAGGGGTGTGTAAAAGATCACCAGCTGTGGGTCAGCTCTAAGAAGGAGGACCCACCATATCCTCTGATTGGTGAGTTCATGTTAATTAAAACCATCCATGTTCAAACTCACCCACTGATTGGCTCAGTGCGTTGTCCTGGCAACCTGATAAGTGAATGGCTTACAGGGCCTTATCATTGCAGTGGTCTTTTAAACTATTCCTAAGTTTGGATGAAAGCATCGGATGAATTACTGAGAATTAATAACTGGGCCTATAGTAGTTCTATGGGTCTACAGTATCATTATGCTGGAATCGCCCGTTTAAATGAGAAAGACGTACAGAAATGGATGAGGAGGCTGTCTGATTCTCGGAACATACTGTAACATCTTGAGAAATTGTGACCTTTGACCTCTAATCCCCAAACCTTCCCAGGGCATGAGTTTCCCTTCAGCATTAAGATGAGTCACATGCGGGAGCAGGGTCTGCAGAACTCTGGGGGGAATCAGGCAGTAACTCCTCCAGACCTGCAGGGGATGCTGTTGCTGGAGCAGGTGCCTCTGGAGAGGCAGTGCCAGTTCATCCTCAAGCGCAGCCGAGTGGCTGTGGAGCAGCATGCGCTCGGTGAGGATCATTCCTTTACTCTCTCTCACACACGCACAGGCAGGCACACACGCACACATAAACACACACACAGACACAGGCTTTAACTGGGAAGACAGCAGTTTTTTTGTTTTTCCTTGTTTGACTGCTAGCTTTTTTTACTGTTTTTAACACTTCACTTGGGTTCTTTTTGAAGTTTTCCTGTTCTTTTACTCCTTTGTTTGGTGTAAAGCACTCAGCATTAGTGTTCTGAGTGAGGTTTCACTGATGAGCTTTTATCGCCCTCTAGTGGAGATATAAGGGAGAGTAGATGTGACGAAGGAAGAGAGGTGCGAGAGAGAAAGAGTGACGTGGGGAAGTTTTTAGTGGGGGGGGGGGGGGGGGGAGGACGCGGGCTGTAGTGTTTCGAGGGGGAGATGGAGGGAAGGAGCAGTGGAGGAGTTTGAGAGTTTTGTATGAGAGAGGGAAGGAGAGCAAGAATGTTTGAAATTGAATGCAACCTTGTTTTCCATTTTTCCAAAACCACAGCGGCTGTCCACTGACGCAACCACAGGCCTCGCCTTTAGTTCAATCGCGACCAAATCACACACAGCCATTTAACTCTATTTCTGTACATAAATGCATGTAATTTCCCTGTTTCTCCCCCACTCTGTTATTTTTAAGGAAATGTGGTGTAGGACCAGGAGTGGCAGATACGGAACTATGTGTGTGTGTGTGTGTGTGTGTGTGTGTGTGTGTGAGGATCACAGCTAGTCCATAAACCACTATTTGTTCCACGTATCGTCCAACGTCTTGCCCTCGAGCTCTCTGTCAGCCATGACCCACTGCATGGCATATTTGTAAATGTCTAACAAAGTTTAGTATCTGAAAAATAAAATAAAAAGATAATGTCAACAACCGTGATTTATAGTCACAAGGAAACACTTAAGTGTGAAGTTGGATTATATTATTTGCACAAATATTTGGGTGGTTAGCGGCTTTTGGCAGGGTCGAGTTTTTATAGCGGGCACTTTGCGGTACCCTGTTATTCATCTTTCTCAAAGTCAAATACACTTTATTTCCTGGTAAGTGAACTTGTGTTGCTAAAGCAGTTAAGTAAGAACTGAGAAGTCCATGAATGTTCTTATGTATGTCTCTGTCAGACAGTACTAGGCCAAATACAAATACGCTCTACGGCCACTCAGACCCTCTCTTTAACCAAGTCTGGCACTATATAATTATCGCTTTCTTTTGATTGAATCTGACACAGATAATAGCTTGTACTGGCTTTGGTTTTTCCCCAGATGTTTGAGCACCAGCAGTCGTAAATGGAGAGAAAAAATAGGATTGAAGTTTGTTACCTTACTGTTAGTGTATATGTCGTGAGTGTCGAAAGATTTTGGGCAGATATTTTTCATTTGGTTCCACAATTTGATTTTCAATGAAACGATCCGCATGTTCTTAAAGGACTGCTTCTCTGGATTTGCAAAATGGCACTTTTATAGATTCTTGTGTTACCATCACTGCACTTTCAGAAGCATCATCTGCCCTATTTCGATGCCATAATGTTTGGGACAGGGAACTTTGCAGGTGTTTCTGATTAGTTTGTAGAATTTTCCTCTTGCATTTATCCTCTACACTAGACATGGTTGCGCCCTTCGTCATTTCAGCATGTTTTCAAAATGGTCTAGTCAACAAAAAACACATCTAGTTTGCTGAAGATTTCAGCTTTTCATTGAAAATTGACCAAAAAAGTAAATTGAGTTGCATTGACTGCTTAAAACATGTTGAAAATGCAAAAAGGCAGGACAGTTTCCATGACGGTGTGTATCTGGACACTTCAACGACGTGACTGTGCTCGTGGGAGACTGAGAGAGTAATTAATTGGAGTATTTGCACCTAAATCAGAGTCCCCCTCCTCTGATCCAATCAGATGGCAGCCAGAAACCGCTGCGAAGGAAGCGGCCAATCGTGGCTTGGGCTTTCTGGCGGGGCTTCAGCTCTCAGCTGGACTTGACACCCACCTCGCCGACAACGCCAACGTCGCCCGTCTCACCCTTCTCCCCGCTCTCCTCGCCCATCTCGCCCGGCCCCAATCAACTGTTCGGCCTGCCGCTGAGTGTCGTGTGCGAGGGCAACACCCTGCCCAAATCCGTCATGGTGAGCGTCCAATCAGGGGCCAGCTTATAGCGCAAACACATTCAGACATGGCTTTGCTTTGCCCTCACTTATTATAGGCAATAAATATGACATAAAAACAACAACAACTTCTACTCTACAACTACTACTGCCATCAATCAGTCAATCAATCAATTTCCATTTCACATCAGATTCAGGAAGCAGTTATTTATATTTGCTGCTATGGCTACTACGACTAATTCTTTTACTACAACTAATAATGATAATATTAATGTCTGAATATTTCGCTGTAATAATGTCTACTTAACATGCTACTTACAACATGCTCCGTCTTCTACTTCCGCAACTACTATTAATAAAAGTTAGTGAGTTAGTTTTATTTCCGTATATATACACAAACATTACACACAAGAAAAGAAAAATAGAAACAAACAAAAAAAATGGAAACTATAATGCAAAAAATACAGATAATCAAAAGATACGACTGGTAGCCCATTTTCAGCTGCAATGAATAATAATAAAATAATAATAATAATAATAATAATAATCATATCTCTCTGCAGAACATGCTAGCGCTGTTGTACCAGGAGGGCCCGTTCACCAGGGGTATATTTCGCAGATCAGCGAGTGCCAGGGCGTGTAGAGAACTCCGGGACCGGCTCAACTCTGGAGCCGATGATGTCACTATCACCTGCGAGTCCACCTTCGTCACTGCTGCCGTATTCAAGGTACAGTGGCAGTGCTGTTTGCACCAGGGCACCTGCACTGAGTGGCTTTGTGTCTTATCACTCTCACATTACTTGGAGAAATGCATTTGAACGCCGGCCGATTCAAAATCTCATTCCAAAGTAATGGGCGCTGTTTTGGAATGGAATGAAGAAGCCGATAATCTTTCATCCAATTTACTAAATCAAATTGTGAGGAGAGAATTTTGCAACAGTTACAAACAAAAACTGACTGCTGTAGTCTGTGCCCACCCTGGTACCAGAAAAGAGACCCCTATAATGGGCATTTTCAAATTTATCAACAGTTGGCTGTTCTTTACAGTGGTGGGTAAAGTGGTCCTTGTTGATTGGGCAGATAAAAAGAAATGGAACGGAAAACCAATGAATGACCTGCAGGGGATTTTGAAGGGAAATTTAAATGACAACTTTGGAAGGGGATTGGCAGGTACAGATACAGAATGATGGGGGAGGGGAGGAATGCTTCCTTCCTCCACTCCATTAGTATGGAGTTGGTCCCTTCTGCTACTATAACAGCCTGCACTCCCCTGGAAAGGCTTTTCACTGAAAGATATGACTTTGCTTCAAGGATTTGATTCAAATCCAGTCCAGCCAAAATAGTGTTAATGAATTCCAGACCACTCATAGAATAGTAGGTATCGATATTCTTTGAATTGGATTGGCATGGGAATTTGTGCTGATGAAGGATGGAATGGAATCCAGTCATAAGATAACGGGAAGACGCAGGCGATGACACTCAGGGTGGGGGATAGTGTCTCTTTTTGGAGTCATTAAGGCTTCCTCGAGTCTCCTGGACCCTCCTATAGAGAGACAGCGCGAGAGATAAGTGGAAGGGAACGAGATGGATGGATGTCGAACAAGACAGACGTGGATTGTAGAATGAAGGCAGTGTAAATAGGCTGGTTGGTCACTAACCTGCGTTTAGTTAACTCCATTTATTCCGGTGGGATTTCTGACGATAAGGTCTGAAATGAAGTAGGATTTCTTCTGGATCCCAATGGTGTTTGACTGGGTTCGGCTGGGTAAGCTTTATCAACTGCAAGTTGCATTGGATAGAGGCTCCGGCTAAATTACTGTAGTTAACTCCTCTGAATTTATGGCATGTTCTGACACAGGACTTCCTGCGGCACATTCCGGGCAGCCTGCTGTCCCAGGACCTGTATGATCAGTGGGTGGCGGTGATGGAGCTGGTAGGAGAGGGAGAGAAGGAGTGTGTGCAGGCCGTCCAGAGGTAACACCACCAGGGAACCATCACACCCAGCCAAATATCATGGCATAATGCGGTGCAACATAGCATAACATAGCATAGTGTAGTATAGCGTAACATAGTATAATGTAATGTAGTGTGGCATAGTATAGCATAACATAATGTGGCTTTGCATAGCCTTGCATAATATAACATAACGCTGCATAGCCTAGCTTTGCGTAGCATAACATCACATAACATAATATTGCATAGCATAAGATAACATTGCATTACATAATGTGGCGTAGCATAGCGTATCACATCATGTCATGACATAGCATAACAAACCATAACATGACAGCATATGGTAGTGTAACGTGGTATGGCATAATATGATGTATTATATGGAATGACATGACACTGCATAACACTGCATAACACAGCATAGCATTGCATGATAATATCACGCCCAGCCTGGTTACAGCACATCTGTAAGCCTCCCACTGTTTGAAAATGGTATGGGGTTGGGAATTGCTTCGTCCATAGCACAAACTGAGGACACTGCTTATTCAGGCATGGTCGTACTCACCAATACTTTTGAAACACACACGTAGCATATTTATATTTTCACTACGCATATTTACCAACTTATTGAACCCAGGATGCTCAAATTGAACATTTCCTGTGATTGCCTGCAGTGCCCTTATATTCTCTCCCTGATCCCTCCTCCCCCCTCGCTGCGTCCTGCCCTGCCCCGCCCTGCCCCGCTCCGCCCCGCTCCGCCCCGCCCCGCCCCGCCCCGCCCCGCCCCGCCCCGCCCATGGCAGGCTAGTGCAGCACCTGCCACAAGAGAACCAGCTCCTTCTGGGACACCTCCTCGCCGTCCTGCACTGCATCCATCGTCATGCCAACCACAACCAGATGGACAGCTTCAACCTATCTGTCTGCATCGCTCCCAGCATGCTGTGGGCCCCCGAGCCCTGCAGTCCAATCACAGAAAGCGAGGACACCAAGAAGGTTAGGGGGCGGGGCATGGGGGCTGGCATTTAGAATTTCGAAACTGCCTGTCGTAGCAGCCTTAAAATCTGATTGGATATCCAAGAGTTTTAGAAGGCTCCTTACTCCACAAAAGAAAAAGTATGTGGACACCTGCATAGCCAAAGTCTCATTGCAAGAACATGGCCTTTTATACGGAGTTGGTCGATAAAACTGCCTTCATTCATCTGGGAAAGCTTTCTGTTTAATGTTAGATCATTGCCGTGGGGATTTGCTTCCATTTCAGCTGGAAGAGCTGTTGTGAGGTCATTCACTGATTTGCAGTGAGTTGGCCAAAGTCATCTTGATCCCGACGGTGATCGATGTGGCTGAGGTCAGAGTTCGTTGTGGGCCAGTAACCATCCTCAGCAAACCAACCATATATGGCCCTTGTTCTGTGCCTGGGGCCATTGTCATATTGGAACAGAAAAGGCAAACCGTTTGAAGTACTGACTCTTCTGGAATCTCTTTGTGAGTGATAGCATCAAGATTTCCTTTAGTGGAAGCAAGTGAACTGGCAGCCAGAACAATGAGTGGCCTCTTTAGCCTTGTGATCTATGTAAGGAGCTAACAGGAAGGCTTCAGCAGAGGGGTAGAGCTAGCCTTACCCTGTTAGTCCTGGGTGGATTTTCGCCAGCTGAGTTTTCTCTCGGGTGGTCTTCAGCGAGATATCCAGCTCTCTCCTGTAACACTGAGTAACCTGAATGGTGTAGAAGACTTGTGTTTGCTCCTAATGTACAACCTTCAGCCTCAGTACTTGTAGTGTCGCAATGCCATAGCTGAGGGCACATTATTTCTCTATAAACTCTGGAGGGGAAAAGAAAGAATGGTGGAATAATTGCTATTGAGGAATGTCACACTGTGTTCCTGTTTGTACCTTTCTGCTGATGATTAAGCAGTTATACTATTGCACAACCAGAGTTCAGTTAGAATTCATAATTTAAACACCTTATCGTCTAGACTAACATTCTGCGTTTTTATAAGATAACTTTTTGGACACACGTAATTATTTAGTTGGAAGTACGAGATGTGGCTCAGTGCAGAGTGCTTTACAAATATCCGCCTTTGATTCCTCAGGGAGGTTCTAGTCTAGAAACATAGAGTAGAGCAGAATGTCTCGCTCATGGTTTGTTTTCCTTCTTTATGTTTAATTCCCTGCATTAGCTGGGTGAAGGCAATTGTTTCTACATTCCAGGAAAAAAAAAAAAAAGATTTTGCTTCTTTCAACTATTTTAAGAAGATGCGGTTGGAAAATTTAACCTGTCATACAAATGTTAACTTAAAAACAAGGTAATATTTTCTACCCGACAGAGAAAACACAAGATTTTACATTAAGGCAATGTTGCATGTTAAAACCAACTTTTTCTGTTAACAAAGCTTGCACATTGTTAGAGCCTGGATGAAGTCCGTTATTGACCTTGTGTTTTTAAGTAAATTGTGCCTTTGACTTGGATGGACCTACACTGAATAATTAGTTATTCCACTTATTAGTTGGTTTCTCAAAGAGATAAGGAAATGAGCCAATAAAATGGCAGGGGATCCAGGACACTGGCATGACGTGAGCTGGGGTAATGTGTGGAACTGTCTCCGCAGGTATCGGAGGTGGTGAGGTTCATGATCGAACGCTGCTCTGAGGTTTTGGGGGAGGACATCTCTACACTATTTGGGGAGTTTCCTGGAAGAGCCAACGACGGCAAACACCAATCTGGTAACTCACTGCTCCCATTCTGACACTCTTTTCTTTTCGGGGGGGTGAGAGGACGAGGGGCTTGCGCATTTGGTTCATGTCAGCTGAGGGTTGATGGCTCTTTGTCTACTCCGATGAAAAGTTCAATAATTATATGTTTCCTCCTGCTTTCGTAATGCACAACATTTCTCGCTCTTCCAATCAGATTTTACCAACATATTCACATCCACTATAAGATCTCCGGTTCGCCATGTCCAGTGATCCACATGGACACACCATAACTGCGCTTGTGCTCTTCAATATGCTCTTTCCTCTGGCACGCTCTTTTTTGTTTATGCAAAATAACTTTTCCTGGTCTCTCGGCCTTCCAAGTAGCCATGGCAGCGGGTTTGAAGCACCAGTCACATTAACTAGCTCCAAGTAAGGGGTTGCATTGCGTGCACAGCCCTTAGAGACATTATTCTCCTACAGTGAAACTCTAATATGCCTCCAGATGTATTGAAAGACTGGCATAAAATGATTAAGTGTGTGTGTGTGTGTGTGTGTGTGTGTGGGGGTATGTGTTAGTGTGCCTTGGAATGTGAGTGATTGTGTGTGTTGATGTGTTTATGAGTACATTTGAGCATGCACGTGATAATGTGTCTGTGTTTGAGCATACAGGTAAATGTTTGTGTTCGCGTGCACGTGTTTGAACGTACGTGTAATAGTGTTTGAGTGAGTGTATGTGTGTGTGTGTGTGTGTGTCTGCATGTGGATTTTTCTCTCAAAGTTGAGCCCATTGCAGTCCCACATCAAACCTGACAAGATGTCTGATTGTCTTTATCGCCTTCTTTCTGTGCATCCTTTCCTCTGTACCTCCCCCTACTCCATCTTTCCTCCCCTCGCTTCATCTCTCCTCTGCGCACAGATATCTCTACCCTCCAGTTGAACGACTCATCATACGACAGCCTGGAGAATGAGCTGAACGAGGCAGTCGACGGCGGATCCCCACCGAGGACCCTGCAACTGCAGAGCGGGATGCTTGGAAACCAGAGCCGCGACTCTGTCCTCACGCTGAGCGACGACTGTGACCTGGACCCTGTCCCTGGGGCCCCCTTGCGGACCGGACCACAGGCGTACACTGCCGCGGCGGGCTCCCAGCACACTTGTACCCGTGCCCTCCATGAGCGGGACACTCGGCCGCCCTCTCTTCGCTGGCAGAGGCGATGTTCAGAGCCCTCCCTCAGCATCAGCCCACTTTCCCTACACCCCACTGGCCTAGTCTTGCCCCAACCCACTGGCCACAAGTCCACCTACGATGTTGCAAATGACTGCGAAGCTCTTGGGGTGGGGGTGGACCTGGCGAGAGGAGGGGTGGCCGGAGGAGGAGCGGGAAAGGTTGGAGGCTTCTATCGGGGCGTTCCACGCCTGGCGCTACGACGAAAACAAAAGCAGCTTCCTTTTGCCTTACGGCTGGACACAAGCCAGTCCAGCCCCTCCTCTCCTGCTACCTCACCCTCAGGATCATCCACAAGCTCTTTGGATAGTGCCTTCTCCCAGGGTTCTGCCGACTACGCCGTTCCCCAAACTTCCAATACCCAGAATCCTGCCGACTACGCCATTAACCAAACTGCAGTGACCCATGGACACGACGTCTGTTCAATCAACACTGGGCCCACTCCATCTTCTGAGTCCCGTGACTGCGGTCAAATTGGGGACACGCATAGCCTGCATACTGATAGTTCTTTGTTGAAGGATCGCCTCCAGTCACTGGACACATGCGGTAGAAATGAAAGTGAGGAATTGGAAGAGGAGGAGAGAGGGGAGGAGGGCAGGGTTCCTGAAGGGTTAACGATAGGCCTTCCGAGAGGGAGATCCTGCAGTCCGTCTTACCAGCAGGCGGCGCCAAAGTTCCAGCGTTACAGATTGCCGTATTTCCGCGGCCATGAATGTGGCCTTATGGCACGGGAAGGAAAGTTCCTGCATACAAGTCCGCCAAGTGCAGTGTTCTATGGGCAAACTACATCATGCCTTAGCCTGCAGAAGGAGTGGCCATGCCTCCCGGGACCGCGCAAGTCATCAACTTCGCCAGCAGAGGGGTCTAGACGACGGTCCTCCGAACCTGCTGTGCTCCCGCTGGGTAGACTCCCAGCAGCTTTCCTCAAAACAAGGAGGGCGTCGTTCAAGGCAAGAGCACGAGTCAGGCAGGACCCTCAAAGGCAGGACCCTGAGCCGCAGTCCTGTCTGTCTCCCTCTGCCACTAGGGCCCTAAGGGACTACTTTTCCACGGCAGTGGGGGCGAACACTGGGGACCCCTTGAAGCAGAGCCAGGAAATGGCCATCGCTCTTGTAGAGGGAAAGAGGGAGTGGCAGTTGCGTCGTCGCAGCAACCCGTGTTTTGATGACTTTGAGCAGATGCTTTTTGGCGAGGAGTCTTTTGTCTGAGCACTTTCTTTCCGCAGTGATTTTTCCACTATGCAAAAAAGCAGCCATTCAGGTTGTAAGATAGCTGTAAATCACAGTCAGATGTGTTCGTTTTGCACGTTCACATCGGTTAATGTGAGGAAAATGGTCATGTTCCTCGTAGCAGGAGTCACTGGGGTAGCTGTCCCTAAATGGGAATAGCCCATGGCCTATGAGTTGGTTGAATTTGCCGCATTGTGTGTAAAATGGGCCCTCACCCAATTCTGGAACATGGAGCATAATAGCTGCTCTGGATTTTTGTAGTCACCCAGTTAACTTCAGGAATCCTGCTTAGTCCAACAGGATCCAGATCTGCAGGGAAACAGCCCATTACAGCACTTACAAGCTTGTCTCTCTTGCACAGAGCACACGGTGGCACACATTTATTGCATGCTCATGTGGGAGTGTAGCATGACGTGGTGGTGCGGTGGTTAGCTTCGTTGCCTCGCAATTAGGAGGCTCCCGATTCGAGCCATTGAGGTCGCAGGCCTTGTTGCATGGAGATTGGACGTTCACATGGGTTTCTGCTGGAATTCTACTCTGGATTCCCCCAGCCTGAAAAACATGCACAGGGGCAACACTGCCCCTGATCAAGGCTCTGGCTTTAGAACTAGAGTTAGTCCCTCAGTGCTGCACTTTGGTTGCCCACAGCTCCTAGGTTACTGCAATGGGTCAAATTGCTCCATGGGATTCAATGAAGTATGTCATGATTTATCCATTTTAGGTTGAATCTCGGCGATTGTGTATATATGATGTTAATATTATTTTGTATTGACGTACCCAAAGCATTTTCTAACATTTCATAGTTGGTAAAAAATTGAAAAATAATCTGTCAGTTTATGCATACATTTCAGACGATTTGCAAATATAGAACTTTGCCAGTGAGACATTTCTATTTCTGCTCATTTGTCCCGAGTATGCGCAGTTATGTATTTATATTTAACTATATGACTGTCAATATAGTGATTAGTAGCTAAATGAAGTCTATACTAGACGTGTGCTTTATCAAACCAGGCTGCTACCTGTTGTAAAAATATGCTCCATGAAAGCCTTGATTATGATCATTTCAATAAATTATTGCATGATTCAAAATTTCATGTCTTTTTAGGTTTCTTTTGTGAATGAATTGCTGTTGTTTCATTAGCTCAGAATCCCATGAGAGTGTTTCTTGGCTCTATTTACAAATACAGAGCACATTCACGGCAGGAAGGCAGACCTGCTGTATAACAATACATCAACAAATGGTAACTTAAGATTTAAGTCTTAATGGTGCGCCATTCCTTTACAACCCATACCAGAACCAGGGCTTACAAAACCATTGTTATAATGTTACTGGAATGCTATCACAGCATTGATGCAATGTTTCAATAAAATTGTAAGGATGTTTTGTGTTTTGTGTTGGGTAGTTGCACTCCAGCAGTCACTGCTTCCTTCCTGATCGATGCTTGAGATACATCACTGTTGATGTAAATATTTTTTGCTTGCATGTTCAAATTTGTTCCAATAGTCTATCATCAAATAGGATCCTAAATTACTTAGTTTTTTTGTACTGCTGACAGACTGGGCGCCAATACCAGCGATTGTATCAGCGGTTCCTGAACCCGGTCCATGGGTCCCCCTGTGTGCTGGTTATTAATCCAACCACAACTGCAATTGGAGGATTTTAATAAGCAGTTAATTTGTCTTAATTAGGTTCATTTATGTTTAGACCAAATACTTATTCTATTGTGACACTTATTTATTCCGAGTATGAACAGTAAAAAATCTATACCCACATTATGACATGTTTAAACCAATTGCATAAAAATTGGATAGAAATTTAACCAATTAAAGTAAACAATCAATAAATTCCTAAGAGGCAAAACCGTGGAAGCATGGTCATGAAAACGGGCTATTTATTCGGCAAGTTAGTGATAGCATCAAACTTGTTTTGGGTCATGTTTATGTTGCTGTGTGAAATCAAATAATTTTGAAATATACTCTAAATACCTGTGTTTAGCGACCTTATTTGGAGCTTACTTATTTTATCAGTGTCCAATGTGATCTTTTTTTATTACCTAAAATTGCTTGCAGTATAAATAAAAAAAAAAGCATAATAAATATTCAAGGGTCTTACATCCTCCATGGCACACATGGATATTTTATGTCAAAATGTGGCTTAAGATGGTAAGTAACCGCTTTAAAAATGAAGGGCACCTGATGAGAAGAAATTAACATCTTATTAAAATCCTATGATTGCATGATTGCGATTGTGGTTGGAGCAAAAACAGGTGCTCATAGGGGGCCCCAGGACAGAGTTTGGGAACCACTGGATTATGCAACAGAGAAGAGCCACTAAATCCATTTGATCTTACTCTCTCTGGGAGACATGGGTTTTTGTGTGTGTGTGTGTGTGTGTGTGTGTGTGTGTGTGTGTGTGTGTGTGTGTGTGTTTTACGTATTCAAAGGGGAGGGAAATAACAGAGGAGCAGCGTACCTGCTGAATTTTGCGGGTTTCATTATTTTTTCTTTCATAATCAGATTTTTGTGTTGTTGAGAGTTCTCTTTTTGTTGAAATAGAATGGGCCACTTTTGGCATTGACACAGTCTGGGTTAAGATCCAGACTAATGGTTTAACTGGAGTCCCCACACAGAAGGAAATGGGTTCACCATCATTAATACAGTATGTGAGCTTGGTTACCACCAAGGCCAGTAACAGTCCCATGAACACACATTTACCTTGTGAAACAAATATGCTCGCCTTCATCTGCAGTCGTTTGATGGAAAACAATGAAGATGATTGAATGAAACTGTGACATGCGCCGCTAACTAAGCTGTAAGGCAGGACTGGAATGGAATGCAGCTCTAATGTACAGAAGTTTTCATTTTTGCTTTCAGCGCATCAACTGCACCTGCAGGAATGTTGTATTTCTCGCTATACAGAACTCAATTTCAGTGAGACTGGATGCACATGACATTCTTTCTTAATTGTGTTTTATTTAAAACAAATCAAAATATATTTTAAGTACATTTCACCTTTGTCGCAACATGTTTTACACAGAACCCTTGCCCAATCTCAGCAAGAAAATAACAGGAAATGAAACAGCGGGAGGAAGCAGACGCGAGGACCTGGGCACTCGTAGGACACTTGACCAACAATCCCAGCCAAAGACAACACAGCGGACCAAACTAGTTCTTTCCCCTACGTATGAGTATGCATAGAACTGAAACAAGTCGATATGAAATGGCTCTTTTGCTCTGAGCGGCCGTCTTAAGTTTTGCAAGAAACCTACCCTTGGCTGTCAACTGTCATGATATAGGATGCCCTGCCTCCGCATGACGATCACATGACTGTGCTTCTTATGACCCACAGAGCCACTGATTGGTCATAAAGGTCTCAGTCAAGTCACATGACTGGGGTTAGCAGTGGGACATGCACTCATAGGGAGGAGCAAAAGTTAAAGGTCAAGCTTGATATTTTCATGATGTAAGCAAAGAACTTTGATGCAATTTGCAAAAAAACATGAACAGGTCACTCGGTTGTAGTTCACAATAAGGTCACATGAACTCATACCAGTAAATCAAGCTTTCAACATGAATTAGGGATAGATGGACACCTTGGACATGAGTGCAAATTTTCATGAAATTAGAGTTGAACAAACAAGTCAAATGTTGTGTTAGATAATTATTTTTACACCCATGCAAATTATGGGGTAAAAATGAGAAATATAATTTACCATTATTAACCACTGCTCATTGACCATTCACACATACTGTTCCTAATACATTTATTAATTGGCAATAACTGAGGTAGTTGTCAACAGTAATAACTGGTGTGCAGGGTGCAGAATTTTTCAATACTTATTCAAATATAGCTTCTCAGACTTCAGTCTAATATATTTTTATCTAATTCTAGTTGATGCCATTTAATTTAGAGGTTGCGGTAAAGTACTGGAGCTGAGTCTAATGATTTTAACGGCCCTTGGGATTCAGTAAGCTCCTCGTGTCATGACCAATGTCTGTGACAGACAAGGACATGACAATTAGACACTGAGCTGAACTTATCAGAGGCCTTCCAGTCACAAGGATCCGTAGAACCTATAGTATTCAGTATCCAGCAATCTGCCCTGGCACTGTCCTGCTGACTGACACCAACTGTTGTGTTCCGGGGGTTCTGGCCTTTGGCCAGAACAGTACAGCATTTATGGTTTTAACAGTTTCATGTTCAAGATGTCATAGTTTCATAGTTCATGTTCATGTCACAGTTTTAACAGTTTCTTGTATTAGGATTACACATTTCATGTTTCACATTCCATGTTTTTACTTTTCCATGTTTTTGTTTTTGCCAGGTCTGCCATGCCACTCCACCGCTTGTCTGCGTTCCGCCCCGTGCCTTCGTTGTTGCACATTTCTGAGCTCTGGTTGGCTTTGGTGTTTCCCCCTTCCTTCAGTGCTGTGCTGATTCGGGGCTGTCTGAGCTTAATTGGCAATTAACTGTTTTTAAGTTACTAACATTTACTAACATTCACTGGGTGGTGTAATTCTTAGATAGGCACATTACTAATACTACTAATTTAGGGAGTTTATTGTCATGATTCCTGCTTTGCTATTTCAAGATCTTGCTGGGCTTTTCTGTTCTAAACATTCATGCTTGCTTCCAAACTGCATACTTAATTGGTACTTAAGCTGAGCACGCTCATTCCCTTAATGAGCAAGTCTTGTCATCCAATCTCTGTCCATGTCATGATCTTGCCCTGCCTCTTGTTTCTCTTTCTCCAGGTGTTGCCCCTCATGTTCTGATTTCTAAGCCTTTATCTGGATGCGGTGGAAGTTGGCTGGCAGACAGTGTCTCAAGCTTGTTCCAAGTTCATGTTCCCAAGTTTTGTTGCCAAGTTTCCAAGCCTTGTTCTTAGTTCTTGTCTTGTTGTATATAGCCTTCTGCTCACATCATAGAATCATTCTTTTCTGTTTATGGTCATCTTGCCTGGAGTTTCCAGTGCCTTTTTGTTTTTTGTCGTTTTTGTATTCTTTTGTCTATAGTTCTGTGTAGCGTACCTTAGTTTGCCTTTTGCAACCCTTTGGGCCAAGTTTTTCGTTGGCCCTCGTGCCTGTTTTGTTTTGTTTGAATAAAATCCTCATTCCCATCTCCCCGCATCTGGTGTCTTACTGATCCCATATCATCAACATGTTAGGTTGCAAACCTTTTCCCCCATTTTGTGGTAAGGCAATATCTCAGCTACAATAATATTTTTCCTAATGTCAGTACAAGGCATGCCATTAGTTAAAACAGTCAAAAGATCAAGGCACGTTTGGAGCCATTGTGATATCATTCGATGTCACACAGTCGGCGGTTGAGTCCTCATCTTCGTTTCTCAGGAACGCTATGTTTTTGACAGATTTTTACTGAGGCGATATGCTGCACTCAGTGCAGCCTGTCTCCTGCTTCGTGTGCAGCAAAGTTTGCAGAGATCTTCAGAGTTTAAGAATTTGATTAGTAGTTTGTTTTTTTTTGCAGTTTTGTTTTGTTTGCAGTTATGACTGCAAATTATTTGAACTCATTAATTACATTTCAATGACAAAGATGGGATAAACTGAACTCTGATAACATCGCAGCTGAAAATGTTGAGATCTTTGCCTCCAAATTATTTCCACCACAATGTGCAGATGTTTTTTTTTTTTTGCAAGGTTGAATGTTTTCGCTCAGTGAAAGGTGACAGTTTTTGGATTTATTTGAATATGCTGTGTTTGTTTGACCACCCAAACGGCAAGCCATTAATACCACTGCTTGAATAACGTGCTCGGTGATAGACTGTTGTGTTTGAAGAGGAGGAGGAAGGGAGAAACAAGGGATGAGCACATGAAATTAAAAATGAGGAGGGAGAATTGAAGACTTTCCACTCTCAGCTCGCATGACCAAACCCGCAGTCCTGGCTTAACTCAGTGACCTCGGCGCTTCAGATGGATGGGCGAGCGGACAGAGCTAACACGCAGACACACACGAGCATTTACTGAGTCCTATACTCCCCAAATCCAGGGCTCCCCAACCCCTTTTACTCACCAAATCCAGGGTTCCCCAAATCCAGGGCTCCCCAACCCCTTTTACTCCCCAAATCCAGGGTTCCCCAACCCCTTTTACTCCCCAAATCCAGGGTTGCCCAACCCCTTTTACTCCCCAAATCCAGTGTTCCCCAACCCCTTTTACTCCCCAAATCCAGGGCTCCCCACCCCCTTTTACTCCCCAAATCCAGGGTTCCCCACCCCCTTTTACTCCCCAAATCCAGGGTTGCCCAACCCCTTTTACTCCCCAAATCCAGGGTTCCCCAACCCCTTTTACTCCCCAAATCCAGGGCTCCCCAACCCCTTTTACTCACCAAATCCAGGGCTCCCCAACCCCTTTTACTCCCCAAATCCAGGGCTCCCCAACCCCTTTTACTCACCAAATCCAGGGTTCCCCAACCCCTTTTACTCACCAAATCCAGGGTTCCCCAACCTCTTTTACTCACCAAATCCAAGGTTCCCCAACTTCTTTTACTCTCCAAGTCCAGGGTTCCCCAACCCCTTTTACACCCCAAATCCAGGGTTCCCCAACCTCTTTTACTCCCCAAGTCCAGGGTTCCCCAACCTCTTTTACTCCCCAAGTCCAGGGTTCCCCACCCCTTTTACACCCCAAATCCAGGGCTCCCCAACCTCTTTTAATCCCAAATCCAGGGTTCCCCAACCCCTTTTAAACCATCGCATCTCATGGTTGTCTACAGGGTGATGAATGTCGTAAAAAGAAAGCTCTCCTCCAACGACACCCCAAATCCAGGGTTCCCCAACCTCCTTTACTCCCCAAATCCAGGGATCCCCAACTTCTTTTACTCTCCAAGTCCAGGATTCCCCAACCCCTTTTACACCCCAAATCCAGGGTTCCCCAACCTCTTTTAATCCCTAAATCCAAGGTTCCCCAACCTCTTTTACTCCACAAATCCAAGGTTCCCCAACCCCTTTTACTCCCCAAATCCAGGGTTCCCCAACCTCTTTTAATCCCTAAATCCAAGGTTCCCCAACCCCTTTTACTCCCCAAATCCAGGGTTCCCCAACCTCTTTTACTCACCAAATCCAGGGTTCCCCAACCTCTTTTAATCCCCAAATCCAAGGTTCCCCAACCCCTTTTACTCCCCAAATCCAGGGTTCCCCAACCTCTTTTACTCCACAAATCCAAGGTTCCCAAACCTCTTTTACACCCAAAGTCCAGGGTTCCCCAACCCCTTTTACTCCCCAAATCCAGGGTTCCCCAAACCCCTTTTACTCCCCAAATCCAGGGTTGCCCAACCCCTTTTACTCCCCAAATCCAGGGTTCCCCAACCTCTTTTACTCCCCTAATCCAGTTTTCCCCAAACCCTTTTACGCCCCAAATCCAGGGTTCCCCAACCCCTTTTACTCCCCAAATCCAGGGTTGCCCAACCCCTTTTACTCCCCAAATCCAGGGTTCCCCAACCTCTTTTACTCCCCTAATCCAGTTTTCCCCAACCCCTTTTACTCTCCAAATCCAGGGTTCCCCAACCCCTTTTACTCCCCAAATCCAGGGTTCCCCAACCCCTTTTACTCCCCAAATCCAGGGTTCCCCAACCTCTTTTACTCCCCAAATCCAGGGTTCCCCAACCTCTTTTAATCCCCAAATCCAGGGTTCCCCAACCTCTTTTACTCCACAAATCCAAGGTTCCCCAACCCCTTTTACTCCCCAAATCCAGTTGAAGAGGTTGGCTTATAAAATGAAAGTGCTTAGAAATTGAGAGGCAAAGGAAATTGCTGAAGAAATGTTTAAAGCTGAACGTAATAGTTCTAGGAATTCTGACTCTTCAGCAGCATCATGATCGAGTCTACACCACTTCAACTCAGCCGTTAAAAAAAAAAAAATATATATATATATGTATATATATATATATATATATATATATATATATATAAATAAATTAAATAAATAAATGGTAAATTGGTAAATTGGAGTCAATGAGGTTGATGCAGCTCTCTCTCTCTGTGGCTCTGTGCTTATAGGTCAACACAGTGCATGCTGAGAAATTAGCTTTATGGCGGAGCAAACAAGGTCATAAGAAGGGAGCCGCGAATAATATCACAACATGTGTTAACGACATCTTGCAGCTAGCTATTATTAGCTATTGAGCTAGCGAAGACACAGTGCACAGAAATGAACAAAAAGCGGTGAATAGTAGCATTTCACTACTTGGCGAAGTGAGCATTCCCTTAGCCAAAAGTAGTATACTAGAAGTTCATTTTATTAAGTATACTAGAATGTAAGTATTATGATAGCATGTATACTACGGGCCATGTACTTGTAGTGTGCAAGAAAGTATACTAATTTAATACTTCTTCAGACTAAATTGAAACATTTTGAAGTTTATGAAAGTATACTTTTAAGAATACTTCAAGTTTAAGCAAAGTAAACTGAAAGTACCATCTACTTTACATCTAATTTTTATTCTATACTGCAAGTACACTACAAGTAAACTTTTTAGCATACTGTGAGTGAACTAGTTATATACTTCTAGCATATTTTCAATTTATGAAAGTGTACATTTAAGTATACTGCAAGTAAACTTAAAGATATACTTATAGTTTATTAGTTGTATACTTCTAGTAAACTTTTCAGTTCATGAAAGTATACTGCTAGGAAACTTAAAGAGTGTCATAGATAGTTAAAGACCACAGTGAGCAAGAACTTCAGGCTCATATCTCATTGGACAGACAACATCTGCATCACTACACTGAAGTATTATGTATTATTCCACCAGAGGGAAGATTCCAACCTACCAACACCAGCAAGTCATTTTCCCTGGTGGTCTCCCATTCAAGCACAAACCAAGCCCACACCTGCTTAGCTTCAACCACACAGCTGGTGCAAATCAAGTTGTGGCATGAATGCTTTTTTTATATCTAGTAAAGACATTTCATTGTCACTATGTCAGATAGCACAGTTCCATTTTTAATCTCATGTTTGAAAATACTGTGTACATTTATCTGTGAATCTGTGCAATGTTTGGTACAGGTACAATATGCAGGGCTTTGATGCCCACACTCTTGTTTAAAAATGATTAAATTCAAGTATTACAGCACTGCTGCATCTTTTTGTCAGTCAGTCATATTTTTGACTGTGATACAGAACTCCATTAACCAAAAAACAGCTCATCAGTGGACTCATTTGGGATATTTCATCAGCCTTTGCTTGAGCCCTTCAGCCTACTGGTCAGACTGAAGGCATTGATAATTAATATCTTATGTGTATTTCCGGTTCCATATGAGAGAAAGAGGTACTTTTGTTTTGAATTTGGATTTCAATAAGAGTTGCCATTGCTGTGTTCTTATATTTTGGCATCCAATACAATATTGTGTTTGAAATTTAATTTATAAAGGAATCAATTTTGTTCCCAATCCTGAGTATGTGTTTCATTGTAAATTCTTTTAAGTACCTTCATCTGTAAAGTAAAGCAGAATGCACTTAAGCATTGTCTACTAGAAGAGTACGTTACGTAACCTCTCGTCTACTTACATTAATTAATGTCTGAATAGCAACAGTAATATATTTTAGATTGCAATAATCATAAGCTGTGAATATGATGCTAAGTTAGCTTAAAGAAGACTTTGAAGTATGCAAGCAGTTAAAAAAAAAACCAAAAAACTTTTAGCTCCCTGAAAATTTAAAACTAAATTTAAACTATAGAGAACTTGAAATATAGCACTAGTGGACTTGTAGTCTACCTATAAGTTTACTTGCAGTATACTTCAAAAAACTTTGCTTGAAGCATATAACAAGTGAAGTTGTAGTACATCTGAATTTACTTTCAGTATACTTCAAAGTATACTTTTATAAGTTAGACATTATGCTAGAAGTATATAACTAGTGAACTAATAGTTTGTCTTTAAGTTTACTAAAAGAATACTTCGCAGTATGCTTTCATGAACTGAAAAGTTTACTAGAAGTATATAACTAATAAACTAGCAGTACATCTGTAAGTTTACTTGCAGTATACAGCAAATAATACTTTTTATAAACAAGAAATTGTGCTCGAAGTATATAACTAGTGAACAAATTGTTTGTTTTTAAGTTTACTAGCAGTATACTTCACAATATACTTTCATGAACTGAAAGTTTACGAGAAGTATACAACTAATAAACTAGCAGTATATCTGTAAGTTTACTTGCAGTATACTTAAATGTATACTTTCATAAATTGAAAAGTATGCTAGTGGTAAACAACTAGTTAAGGCACAGTATACTTAAAGGTTCACTTGTAGAGTACTTGCAGTACAAAATCACACTTAGATGTAAACTAGATGGGTACTTTAAGTTTATGTTGCTTACACTTGAAGTATACTTTTTTGGAAGAGTATGTATCAAGTCGGTCAATACTGGAATAATTGTCAATTTTGTTCTCAAATAAAATCAGACAAATGTTTATTTGTTTCTGTGTGGGTTAATAACACTGCATAAAAATCAAGTTCAGCTCCACCCATGTGCTATTTACTCTGCTATGCAGCCCCAAAGCTAACTTATTACTGCAAAAGTACATATGGAATATGTAAGTCCATGACATGGTAAAAACTGGGTAAAAATACAGTGCAGTATACTTCAAAGAAGCCAACATGTATGGTAAACATATTTTAATGTGCTTATTCTTTTGATAGTAGCCTAACTGCAAGCCAGTATACTTGAACACTAGGCATGAATATTTTAATACTTTGCGATATACTCAAGAAAAGTATAATAATCAAAAGTTTAGGAACAAGTATTAGCCAAATATACTGAGACTTTTCCGTGTACTTTTCAGTATTAGCAAAGTATACTTAAGTATTACTTTTCTAAGTATATCTCAGAAAAGTACATCAAAAGTTAACTGAAAGTATATTCTCTTATATTTAGTTTGGAAAAAGTATACTAATAGCACACTTTTCGTAAGGGTTTGTTTTGCAATTTTTTACTGTAACGTGTTCCCGTGGACCCGCTCTGCAAAAAGATCGGTCTTTGCTGCCCTAAATGTGCTCTCTTGGTGCTGGTTTGAGCGACTGTACAAACGACGATACCGAAAATTCTTCCACTGATTTTGACGCATCGGAATGAGATTTGTCCAACAGTCGTATCAATCTTAATCCGAACAATGTTATTGCAGAGCCCAGGAAAAAGTCCAGCAGAGGGCAGAATTGAACCGCAATACCGCTATGCCACATTTTCGCTGAGCCATTTGAGTTAATGGTGAAAGCATTTGGTCCAACGTAGATTTTAGCTAAGGCATCTCTTACATTCTACCGCCTCTGCCTCCAAGATAGTAAGTCTAATCTACGAAATGGAGAGACCATACGAAAGAGGAGAGTCTGCTGAGCTAAATATGTAAAAATTGTATGTGTATTGGCAAAAATGTTGGAACAAGAGCAAGTTATAAAACTGTGTTTTTCAGCTTTGCAACCGGAATTTTCTGTCTCATTTAATATAGGAGTTAATGGAGCTTCGGTATGTGCTCGCGGCGCTTTTCGGCTCATGCTCAGTGGAGGGTGGTGGACAGAGAAAAAGGAGGGTGATAAACATGTCTTTAAACTGCTTATAATTCCTGATCTGTTTTCAGTCAATTCCCCTCAGTGCATGAACTGGAATAAAAAGGTGCCAGTAGGCCTACTCTGAATAAGCAGCTCCGAAAAACCAAAACCGAACCAAAACCTTACTGCAGAACCGCATTACACTCAACCCCAACCCCAGCCCAGCAGCCACCACTGCATATCTTAACTAGTATTACTTAAGCTCCCACATTCTCAATTTACAAGTAGATCTTTGATAATGCCACGAGAATTATGAATTTAATACCAAATAGCTAACCTTCATGTGAAATATTATATTGGTGATATTGACAAAATTTTGCAGAAAAAAATAAGACGAGCTACAACAGAACTACAGCTTTCTCAAAACGGTTGTCATTTTATTTGTAGTGTATAATGCTTTTTACAGAAATCAGGCCATTTCCAAGCAAGCCAATTTTAGGAGGTGAACCATTCTGCATATAATTATTGACTGAGTGGACATTTCAATTACCAGGCAGAATGACACATGTAACATGGCAAGACAGATTTTCGTTGTTAATAGACAGGCGAGCCTACACAGGTTAATAATGAAGAATACAAACCAACTGAATAATGGACAATATATCAGTGTTTCACACAGGTTCATAGGTTACTTGAGGTGGTGGCTGTTCAAACTAAGTGCATCAAAAACAGTCATGAGTGGAAGAAACCGTACCCACCCCACTAGAAGCAGTTTGACGAGCCATTCGCTGATCTTGCAGAAATAAATTCAGGTCGTTGTCCGGGGAAGATCGCTTTCGTTTCGTCGTGTTTGCACGATTAAGCCAAGCCAACATCCTCGAAAAGTACTGTTTTCGGAAACAAGCGACGACTGGCTAAATACGCTCTGTATCCACGTAAATTCGCGCGATGCGGTAAAACGTCGCATTTTGGGTAGACGAGTGTTTTTTTTTTTTTTAAATATATAATTGGCTTGAATTTCACTTGCCGTCCTTATGAACTACATTAAAACTACAACGGAAATGTTTTTTTTTTTAAATATTGGAATGCACTTGTGCGGAAGACTGTATGGTTGTCTTGTGCATATAAAAATAAATCAAACGTTGCTTAAAAAGCACAAATAAATTACCGCACGGACCATAATTCGCAGCAACAATATGCGTACCTAGGCATGTCAAAGGTGACGGTACGCTGTAGCGCGCCGTAAGAAGATACGGTGCGCAGAGCAGTAAAAATCAGAGATGGCTTAATGCCAGGGGGCTGAGACAGAATATCAAACGAAAAGCTTTATTTTTATTTGCGAAGCAACAAAAAACAGACTTTTCTTTTTTTTCAGGAGACACATTCAGTTAAAAACGATACACAGTTATGGAAAGCACAATGGGGCAATGACATTTGGTTATCACATGGCTCAGAAAGAGCAGCAGGTACTGCTACCTTGAGGAACTCTTTTAATGGGGACATTTTGCAGTCTGAAGGTGATCCTAAAGGACATTACTTTATTTTGATCATCAACACTAACGATGCAGTTGTTTTATTAGTTAACTTGTATGGGTACAACTCAAAGTGTGAAAATGATGTGCCATTTGATGTTTTAGAATCTCGTCTCTTACATTGGCTTTCTAGATACCCAAACTCAATGATTGTAATGGGAGGGGACTTTAACATCGCCTTAGATGGTCTTCGTGATAGGTGGCCTCCACGAGCCAATAATTATATGGCCTCCAATTTGGTAAGGTTCATGCATAAATTTAATTTATCAGATATATGGAGGGAAAAAAATCCAGATACAAGTTCATATACTTGGAGCAATAAAGCACAAACTAGTTTGTCACGCTTAGATTTTTGGTTGGTTTCCAATTGTGTTGATAGCAATGTTATTAATGTCAATATCCTCACGACTCCATTAACAGATCACAACGCAATTTCAATACATGTATTTTTAAATCCTAATACTCACCGTAAAGGTTCATACTGGAAACTAAACAGCGCTCTCCTAAAACACGATGCTGTGATTAAAATTGTTCAGTCTTTATTGGATCGTTTTTGGCATAAATCCTTATTAGAAAAGAAATTTTGCTGTAACTGGGAACTTTTTAAATTTGAATTATCTAATTTTTTGAGAGCATATGGAAGTTCGATAACTAAGGCTAAAAAGGCTGAGGAAGAAAACCTAATCACAGAAATAACATCAATAACACAAAAAACACCTGGAAATTTATCAGAAAATGAATTGCAACATTTAATGAATCTACATACTAGATTGGATGATATTTACAAATTAAAGGCTGATGGGGCTTTTGTTAGAAGTAGAAGAAGATGGTTAGAGGAAGGGGAGCAGAATACTGCTTATTTTTTTTGGCTTGAAAAATTTTATGCTAAACATAATACAATGCAAAAATTAAATATTGATGGTGACATTACAGATGACCCTCAGAAAATAGCTAAATATTGTTCAGATTTCTATACCAAATTATATGAATCAAAATATGATGAGGAATCTGCATGTCAATTTTTGAGATCTTTAACAGAAACTACATCAATTGACCTTGATTTAAAAGACTCATGTGACAAACCGATATCTCTTCAAGAAGTTACATCTGCTATAGAACACCTTAAGATTAATAAGTCTCCGGGTACAGATGGTATCACCTCAGAATTTTATAAGGCATTTTCTAAACAGCTTGTACCCTTTCTTCTTGAGGTCTTCTTAGAATGTATAAATAATGAATCTCTTCCTCCCACTCTAACCCAAGGCCTCATAACTTTAATTCCAAAACCAAAGAAAGATTTACTTTTCATTGACAATTGGCGTCCAATCTGCTTACTAAATAATGATTACAAGATATTTGCATTGATATTTGCTAAAAGATTAAAAAATGCTCTAGATTTCATAATTAACGAGACTCAATCCGGCTTTATGAGAAATTGACATATTTCTAACAATATCAGATTAGTACTTGACTTAATTGATTATTCAGATTTATGCCCTGACGAAAGTTTCATTCTGTTTTTAGATTTTTACAAGGCTTTCGACACAATAGAACATAAATTCATTTATCATGCCTTGGAAAAATTTGGTTTTGGTTCATATTTTAGCAGCGCTATCAAAACAATGTATACAAATGGAAACTGTTCAATTAAGCTGCATGCTGGTACGTCTCCTCGATTCTTCCTTAAACGTGGGGTTCGGCAAGGCTGTCCACGATCGCCTTATCTTTTTTTGCTCTGTATTCAGTTACTCACTGACTTTATTAAGCTTAGTCCATTAAAAGGTATCTCAATTGCAGACAACGAAGTTATCATCAGCCAATTAGCTAATGACACGACATTGTTTTTAAAAAATCTTTCTCAGATACCTTTATCTATTGACTTGATTAATATTTTCTCTGCTGCCTCAGGACTTTGCTTAAACATAAATAAATGTGAACTGCTTGCTCTCAAATATTGTGACACTCCTTTTATTTGTAATATACCTGTAAAAGACCATATTACTTATCTCGGTATCATTATCACCAAAGATGGAAGGGCCAGAGGCAACTTGAATTTTGATCCAATTATTGACAAAACACAGAAAAAGTTGAACCAATGGTTGCAGCGAGACTTATCACTAAGAAGAAGAATTTTACTTACTAAAGCTGAGGGAATATCCCGTCTTACATATGCTGCTTTATGCCTTGAGGTAAACAAAAAGATTTCAAATGATATTGACAAGATGCTATTCAACTTTATTTGGAGGAACAAAAATCATTTTGTTAAAAAGTCAGTAATAATGAACTCGTATGATAAGGGTGGCCTTAACTTTTTAGACTTTGATACTTTGAATAATACATTCAAAATAAATTGGCTTAAACAATTCATCAAGAATCCATTTTCAATTTGGAACTTAGTACCAAATTTGATTTTTTCCAAATTAGGAGGCCTAAATTTCCTTTTATTTTGTAATTATAATATAGAAAAACTCCCCGCAAAATTATCCAACTTTCATAAAAAGATGCTTCTCTCATGGTCACTGATTTATAAACATAATTTTTCCCCGCAGAGATACTACTTATGGAACAACAAAGACATCATATGCAGAAACCAATCTTTATTTTACCCTCTTTGGTTTACAAATAACATTCTTTTGGTTGGTCAGCTGTTTAATTCAAATGGATCATTTTTGACATATCAAGACTTTATGTTGAAATATAATATTAATATTCCTGTCAGAGAATTCAATACTGTTATAAATGCAATTCCTGCTGGAGTTGTTATGCTTTTCAAAAATACAGCAGGACAGGTCCCAACTTTATTATCTCTTGATCCAACCGAACTTGAAATTGGCCAAATTTGTTTCTCCTCAAAACGTAATAATCGTCATTCACGTGCTTTATTTCAGAAAGATGTTGTATCAATTCCATATGTGGTAGCTTCTTGGAACAATTTTGTTGATGATCTTGACTGGAAAAAAATTTGGAATTTACCAGCAAAATACTTGATTACTAATAAAATGAAAGAAGTGTCTTTTAAAATAATTCACAGATTTTATCCTTGTAAAGTTTTTTTACAACATTTCAAGAAAGATATAGATGTTAACTGTGGTTTTTGTGAAGGATCCCCTGAAGATATTTTTCATTTATTTTGGAATTGCCCATTCTCTGTCAAACTATGGAAAGATATTTGTAATTTGATTTGTAATTGTATTGTACCACAATTTTCATTTTGTTTTGAACAAATATTGTTTGGCTTCTTTAATTATCCATCTGTAAAAAAAAAGCAATTTGATACTATTAATCTTATCTTACTATTAGCTAAATGGCACATTCACAAATGTCGTTACACTAATCAAAACCCACTCTTCTGCATTTTTGAAAATGAAGTCAAGCAATATATTAGGACCATTAGACATTCGACAAATGCAAAAGCTTGTAAAACTCTGAATTTATCTGCTCTTTTTAATATATTTATGTAATATGATATTCTAAAAGCTTGTCCTTGAAAGAATGTCACCCCCTGGCAATGGTCTCTGTATTTAAAAAATAAATTAAAAAAATAAAATAAAATAAAATATAAATCAGAGATGGCGGTACTGCTTACCGGTGAGAACCGGCCCATTTAAAACACTGATTCCCTGGGTAAATGACACTTGAACTCTCCCCTCTCAGGTGTAGCTAATTGTCTTTGTCAAGACGAGAAATCAATCACACCAGCTGAACGCAAAAAAGAGGGACCTATTGTGCTGTTCCTTCTTTTAATACATAAAGGTAATGTTATAATGTTGGATGTCCATGCTCAACCTCTGAAAAGTTTCTAAACATAAAATACAGGGGTTTTGCCGTAATTCAAGAATGTGATTTCGTGAACATGATTTCCTCTCTGAACGGCTCTTCCTGAGATCTTCTCGAGATCTGGGCAAAACCCGATGTCAGTTGTGCAGTCCAATTAGTACAGACCTAGCCAAAGCCAATCACTGTGCTGGACCTGCCCACACCGGAAACTATTCTTACAGACATGAACAACCGCTATGCCTCATCAGCATCTACACTTCCAGAAATACAAAAGAAGAACTGCAGATCATTTGAGGAGCAGTTTTTTCAGTATCTCTCCAAAAACTGCTCGTCCATTTACTTTTGGACGCAAAGAAAAGCACCTATTTCTCTCCCAAAAGACAATGCCTCCAGAAATCAGTGGGTAGCTTTTTTGTTTGCTGGCAGCGAACAGCTGTTTGTTAGCTGTTTGTGCTCAGCATTTCACGACTTTGTCAATGAAGGATAATTCGACACAGGATAAGTGTTTCAGCTGCTTCTCAAGCCTAAAGCAGTTGCATCGATCAAGCAATCGGAGCCACAAGCTGTAAGTAACCATATAACAGCAAATAATGTAAGTGGTTTTTGCCGGGTACTCCGGTTTCCTCCCACAGTCCAAAGACATGCATATCAGGCTAATTGGAGACACCAAATTGCCCATAGGTATAAATGTGAGAGTGAATGGTGTGTGAATGGTGTGTGCGCCCTGCGATGGATTGGCAAGCTGTTCAGGGTGGGTCCCTGCCTTTGCCCGTAGTTAGCTGGGATAGGCTCTAGCTCGCCCCGTGACCCTAGTGAGGAATAAGCGGGTATAGAAAATGGATGGATGGATGGATAATGTAAGTGAAGCTAACGAGTTAAGGGAGGCAAGCAGGACCGCTAACGATAGTTAGCACTAACAACTGGCCTCAAACGCAGGATTTGTGAAATATTTGAAGATAAAGCCTGTATCGGTTGCGACTGTCCGTGACTCACAAGCTATGTTTCCATCCATTTGTCAATTGAACAATCTGAAGTTTGCCAAAAATATTCATGCGAATAAAACTGGTGAAAATACTTTTTCATCTAACGGCATTAAAGCGAATAAAAAGTTGTGCAAAATGACGCCACATGCTCTTATGCAATAAAATTAGTGCATTGAGTACATTTCTGACATTTTAAGCTGTTTCCATTGTAATGTGAACAAATGCCACTAGATGGCAGTATTGACCTTTTTTTGTTAAGCCCAGTCTGGAGCTAGGTTTGGGCATGTCCTGGGCATGTCTGAGAGGGGAAGTCTCAGAGAAGAAAAAAGATGTCTAAATGTGGGAGGGGGCTGCAAAAGAGTATATAAAGAGAGAAATTGAGACAGTAAAGGGGAGGAGAAATTGCAAGGAGAAGGATACATTTGACCAGACCTGTCACTCTTTTCAAGGCCTGTGAAGCTTTTTGTGTTGGAGCATTTTCCACACCCGGAACATCACAAAGCAATCCCATCTCAAGGGACTGTAAATATTTTTTTTCTTGTATTTTATCAATCTTGGTCAGTGGTAAACATTGTCAGTTAGTGCTGGTCTTTGTTTAATTAAATCTGTTTGAGTTTTAAAATTTTGCCTGTCATCCCTTGCTGTCGTAAATGTCGTAGCAAATTGGGGCTAAAACAAATTGGGGGCTCGTCCGGGATAGACCATTGTGTGAGTCATTTATTGAAAATCTAACATTTCAAATTGTAAAATTATTTTTTAATTTTCCTAACCCAAAACCCGTGAAGTTGGCACGTTGTGTAAATCGTAAATAAAAACAGAATACAATGCTTTGCAAATCCTTTTCAACCTATATTCAATTGAATACACTGCGATGACAAATTACGTAATGTTCAAACAGGTAAACTTTGTAATTTTTTGCAAATATTAGCTCATTTGGTATTTGATGCCAGCAACATGTTTCAAAAAAGCTGGCACAAGTGGCAAAAAAGACTGAGAGAGTTGAGGAATGCTCATCAAACACTTATTTGGAACATCCCACAGGTGAACGGGCTAATTGGGAACAGGTGGGTGCCATGATTGGGTATAAAAGCAGCTTCCCTGAAATGCTCAGTCATTCACAAACAAGGATGGGGTGAGGGTCACCACTTAGTGAACAAATGCGTGAGCTGATTGTCGAACAGTATAAAAACAACATTCCTCAACGAGCTATTGCAAGAAATGTAAGGATTTTGTCATCTACAGTCCGTAATATCGTCAAAAGGTTCAGAGAATCTGGAGAAATCACTGCACGTAAGCGACAAGGCCGAAAACCAACATTGAATGCCCGTGACCTTTGATCCCTCAGGCGGTACTGCATCAAAAACCAACATCAGTGTGTAAAGGACATCACCACATGGGCTCAGGAACACTTCAGAAAACCACTGACAGTAACTACAGTTCGTCGCTACATCTGCAAGTGCAAGTTAAAACTCTACAATGCAAAGTGAAAGCCATTTATCAACAGCACTCAGAAACGCCGCCGGCTTCGCTGGGCCCAAGCTCATCTAAGATGGACTAATGCAAAGTGGAAAAGTGTCCTGTGGTCTGACGAGTGCACATTTCAAATTGTTTTTGGAAACTGTCGACGTCGTGTCAACCGGACCAAAGAGGAAAAGAACCATCCGGACTGTTATAGGCGCAAAGTTCAAAAGCCAGCATCTGTGATGGTATGGGGGTGTATTAGTGCCCAAGGCATGGGCAACTTACACATATGTGAAGGCACCATTAATGCTGAAAGGTACATACAGGTTTTGGAGCAACATATGTTGCCATCCAAGCAACGTCTTTTTCATGGACGCCCCTGCTTATTTCAGCAAGACAATGCCAAGCCACTTTCTGCACGTGTTACAACAGCATGGCTCTGAAGTAAAAGAGTGCGGGCACTAGACTGGCCTGCCTGTAGTCCAGACCTGTCTCCCATTGAAAATGTGTTGCGCATTATGAAGCGTAAAATACGATAATGGAGACTCCGGACTGTTGAACAACTTAAGCTGTACATCAAGCAAGAATGGGAAAGAGTTCCACCTGAAAAGCTTCAAAAATTGGTCTCCTCAGTTCTCAAACGTTTACTGAGTGTCGTTAAAAGGAAAGGCGATATAACACAGTGGTAAAAAGGCCCCTGTGCCAACTTTTTTGCAATGTGTTGCTGCTTTTAAATTCTAAGTTAATGATTATTTGCAAAAAATTAATAAAGTTTCTCAGTTTGAGCATTAAACATCTTGTCTTTGCAGTGAACTCAATTGAATATAAGTTGAAAAGGATTTGCAAATCATTGTACTCTGTTTTTATCTACGATTTACATAACGTGCCAACTTCACTGGTTTTGGATTTTTATATACAGTATCTCACAAAAGTGAGTAAACCCTTCACATTTCGACTATTAATTTAGTATATCTTTTCAAGGGACAACGTTACAGAAATAAAAACTGAATATATTCTAGAGTAGTCATTGCACAATAGGTGTAGCAGTGTAGATTTACTGCACTGTCCAAATAACTGAACAAACAGTCACTAATTCTAAAATGGGTGGCAACAAAAGTGAGTACACCTCACCGTCAACATGCCAAATTGTGTCCATAGTGTCAATATTTAGTGTGACCGCCATTGTTGTCCTGCACTGCCTTGATTCTCCAAGGCATGGAATTCACCAGAGCTGCACAGGTTGTTGCTGGGATCCTCCACTCCTCCATGACAACATCACGGAGCTGGTGGATGTTGGACACCTGCTGCTCCTCCACCTTCCTCTTGAGGATGCCCCACCGGTGCTCAATGGGATTCAGGTCTGGAGACATACTTGGCCATACCATCACCTTCAGCTTCTTCAGGAAGGCAGTTGTCATCTTGGAGGTGTGTTTCGGGTCGTTATCATGTTGGAAAATAGCCGTGCGGCCCAGTTTCTGAAGGGAGGGCATCACGTTCTGCTTCAGAATCTCACAGTACATGTTGGATCCATTATTCCATTAATGAAGTGCAGCTCCGCAGGACCAGACGCACTCATGCAGCCCCAGACCATGATGCTGTCAGCACCATGTTTGACTGTAGGCAGTACACACTTGTTTTGATACTTCTCACCAGGGCGCCGTCACACATGCTGGACACTATCTGAGCCGAACAAGTTTATCTTGGTCTCGTCAGACCAAAGAACATGGTTCTAGTAGTTCATGTTTTTGGACTGGTTGTCTTCAACAAACTGTTTTCGGGCTTTCTTGTGGGCTAGCTTCAGAAGAGGCTTCCATCTTGGCTGACGGCCATGCAGACTAACTTTGCGCAGAGCATGGCGTATGGTCTGAGCACTGACTGGCCGTTATCCCACTGCTACAACTTTGTTAGCAATGCTGCCAGCACTCCTGCGTCTGTTTTCTGAAGCCAAACTCTCAACTTGTGCACCTGGCACAGAGCACGAGGACTCAACCTCTTCAGTCGACCCTGACAAGGCCTTTTCCGAGCAGAACTCGTCTTGGAAAACTGCTGGATAACCTTGGCCACCATGCTGTAGCTCAGTTTCATGGTTTCACAGATCTTCTTGTAGCTTAGACCATCTTTGTGGAGAGCAATAATTCTCTGTTTCAGATCCTCAGAGAGTTCTTTCCCATGAGGTGCCATGTTGACCCTACAGTGACCAGAATGAGAGCATTGCACCTAAAGCACTACAATTTAACCCTTCAACATGTTACACAACCTCATATGGCCCAGTCGAACAGACAAAAGCATGAACATGATGAACAAGTCGCGTATCATTGCTTGGTTGACCATTATCAATTGGGGTGTGTACTCACTTTTGTTGCCATCCATTTTGGAAATAGTGACTGTTTGTTCAGGTACACTCAACAAGAATATAAACGCAACACTTTTGTTTTTGCTCCCATTTGTCATGAGATGGACTCAAAGATCTAAAATTCATTCCAGATACACAATATTACCATTTCTCTCAAACATTGTTCGCAAATCTGTCTAAATGTGTGATAGTGAGCACTTTTGCTTTGCTGAGACAATCCATCCCACCTCACAGGTGTGCCACATCAAGATGCTCATCAGACACCATGATTAGTGCACAGGTGTACCTTAGACTGTCCACAATAAAAGGCCACCCTGAAATGTGCAGTTTTTGCTTTATTGGGGGTCTGGGGACTCAGAACCAGTCAGTATCTGGTGTGACCACCATTTGCCTCATGCAGTGCAACACATCTTCTTCACATAGAGTTCATCAGATTGTCAATTGTGGCCTGTGGAATGTTGGTCCACTCCTGCAATGGCTGTGCAAAGTTGCTGGATATTAGCGGGAACTGGTACGCGCTGTCGTATACGCCGGTCAAGCACATCCCAAACATGCTCAATGGGTGACATGTCCGGTGAGTATGCTGGCCATGCAAGAACTGGGACATTTTCAGCTTCCAAGAATTGTGTACAGATCCCTGCAACATGGGGCCGTGCATTATCTTGCTGAAACATGAGGTGATGTTCATGGATGTATAGCACAACAATGGGCCTCAGGATCTCATCACGGTATCTCTGTGCATTCAAAATGCCATCAATAAAATGCACCTGTGTTCTTCGTCCATAACAGATGCCTGCCCATACCATAACCCCACCACCACCATGGGCCACTCGATCCACATCATTGACATCAGCAAAGCGCTCACCCACCCCTGAACAATGTAAACCGAGATTCATCCATGAAGAGAACCCCTCTCCAACGTGCCAGACGCCATCGAATGTGAGCATTCGAATTTCTTCAGTGCGCGTTGATAGAATAATTGCTGACTTATGCCCCGTTCACACATATCGCTACTCGCTCATCGCCCCTAGCTTCTCGCTAAAATTTCACTCGCAGGTAGGAAAATTCTCTGCCGCTGGCATAGGTTGCCATGGTTTTCCGATAGTTTACTTCCCACCGCAGAAGTGTCGTAGGGAAACAAGTTGTGGCTTCAGACATGATGGTAGGAACCAATATTCTTGACGTGGTGTTCAAACGGCAGCTCTCTGTGGAACTGTCTGTTCTCGTCAACTGTCAATCATCTCTATCATACATTCCCATTGTTAACTCGCTTCACTCACATCGCTGACAGTAAAAAATATTTTGTGTCCGTACCCGCCCACATCGCATCGCTAGTCCCTCATCTCGCCTGTCCTCGACACATTATGCTGGAACACGTTCACATTCCATTGACGGTTCTCGCTCAGAGATGTGCGAGTAGCGATATGTGTGAATGAGGCTTAAGACACAAGAACGTGAATGCCACTAAGAGGCGAGACACTCGCGCCTAATCTCTGCATATGATTGTAGATGTTGCTGTGTTTTTTTCGGCCACAAACTCACTCTCAGCCTGGGCTTATGATTTTATTCGGCGTCAATGTTGGTCTCTGAGAACTGTAGCGAGTAGTCACGTGACCATGCCTGCTGCACGGATCACAGCTGCGTCTCAAAAGTTTTTTTCGCTGGGGAAAGTTCCTAATGCCTGAAAACTGATCCGGAAATGATTACGTGCCGTAGCAACTATGATAAGAGCCTTTCAATTCTTTAAATGTTAAGTAACGGTGTCTCAGTTCTTCCTAATTTACCTCCTTTAGCATAGGGTACACAGACGCATCCTTTTCGAAAAGAAAGGAGATAATGCCATTCCACAATTCTGCGCCGCAGCAGTATTTAAAAGGGCAACTATTCATCTGACCAATCGCTTAAAAAAAACGGATGGGACCCCATCATGTTCACGTTGCCTGCTTTAAGTGCATTCTTATTTTCTTATTCGCGCTTTTCCTAAGCGGCAGGAATTCCATATTACACCCTTCCTTCAACTCCAGATGTTTTTCACATAGATTAAAGAAAAATGGTGTGGAGTTAGTCGGACACAGTTCAGGATAGCACTTGTGGGCATAACGTCAACAGACTCCATACAATTAAAGGAGACACAGTTATGTTCACTGGCAGCACACTTATTTAGATTGAATCGCAAATCGCTGCCTTTTTTGCGGTTATGCAATCGCACTGCTTGACATCGCGATTGCGATTAGATAAATCGTGCAGCACTACTAGAGAGATTGTTGAATATGACATTGATGAAAATATGTTTGCACCAGGAGATCTGGAACAGTTTCCGGTGGAAAATCCAAATGTAGAAATGGAACTTAAATGAAAGGGAGGAAGAAAAAAAAAACAAAGAGAATTTGAGAGGGCAGAAAGAGAGAAAGAAAGGCAGTTTGAGTTAGAAAATTTAGTAAGAGAAGAGAAAAAAGAAAGGGAGGAAAAAGAAAAACAAGGAGAATCTGAGTTTGAAAAATTAGCAAGACTGAGAGATTTCGATTTAAAGAAATTCGATAGAGAAGAAAGGCTCCAAATGGAGCAACTAAAAATTAAAATGGAAGCGGAGAACAAATTTCGTGCTAGCCAGGAGGTAAAACTGGTGCCTCCATTCTCAGAGGAGGAAGTTGATAAGTATTTCCAGTGTTTTGAGAAGGTAGCTAAGAGTTGCCAGTGGCCAAAGGAACACTGGCCTCTGATGATGCAAACTGTCCTCAAGGGTAAAGCTCAACGAGCCTATTCGGCTTTGTCTGCAGATGATTCCTCTGATTATGAGGTTGTCAAAAAGGTTATTTTGAGAGCTTATGAGTTGGTTCCAGAGGCTTACCGACAGAAATTCAGAGGTGTGAAGAAATCTGACAATCAGACTTATGTGGAATTTGCTAACGAGAAGGTGGTTTGCTTTGAGCGCTGGTGTACTTCTATGGAGGTCAAGGATGATTTCTACTCACTAAAAGAGATGGTGTTTGTTGAAGAATTTAAGAACTGTGTTAAGGATGATATTAAGACCTACCTTAATGAGAAACAAGTGCTGAATTTGCAATCAACTGCCAAATTTGCAGATGAATATGCTCTCACACATAAGTCCAAATTTCAGTCGAGCAGTAACAATAGATGGTCCAAATTTCAGAAGAAAGGTAACGGTGATACCCAAGATTCCTCACCCAAAAACAAAGACAAATCTGGTGATGGTGCTCTGAAATCCAGTCACAGGTCTAATCAAAATGCGAAAGCTGACAGTGACAAAAGTGGTCTAGTTTGCAATTATTGCAAGAAATCTGGTCATGCTACAACTAACTGTTGGTTCCTTAAAGCTAAGAAAGAAAAAGAAAAGGATACCAAACCAAATGCCTTTGTGAAAACAAGGTTAGAAACCAGTAGCGGCTCTAGACCCGGGAATGGCGGGGCGCACTCACGTCCCTTTATGACAATTAGTCCTGGGTAGTTCGCAATCATTTACTGACGCGTTTTCCAATTATCGTACTTGGCAACTTAAGACACGGTCTCTCCAAATGTGATCGAACAGCGATGAAATCATGAGCGAAATTCAGCTCAGTGGCGGAACCTGAACTGAGAATTGTGACAAAACATCTGTTTAAAACAGTCGTTAGTCCTAACCTGTTCTCAGTCATTTTCATGAGTAACCGAAGGTTCGCTCCGAGAGCACTCCGCAGTTAACAGCTGCTGCTTGTTCTCCCCGATTACGTAAGAAGACAATCATTCATCTGGACGCTTATTTGCTGTATTTAAATCAACGTTAGCCAAACTTGCATACCTGACGACTCTCACGCAAACAGCTTGAGCAGCACGCTGCCTATTTAACTGCCAAGTGCCACTTTTTTATCAACCCACACAATACCGAGAGTGAAAGGCGATATTTAACTGGAACACGGACCTGATCAATCAACGCAAAGCACTGGCCTATTAATAAGTAAAATTTTTTTCTGTACTGAATTTCGCCCATGATTTCATCGCTGTTCGATCACATTTGGAGAGACCGTGTCTTAAGTTGCCAAGTACGATAATTGGAAAACGCGTCAGTGAAGGAAAATGATTGCGAACTACCCAGGACTAATTGTCATAAAGGGACGTGTCTGCGCCCCGCCATTCTCGGGTCTAGAGCCGCTACTGTTAGAAACCCCTGTAGTAGATGACCGATCTGCTAAATTGCCTGCTTCTTGTGGGGCTAAGAAGGCTGATACTGCTGACTTTGTGAGGGAGGAATTTCTTCCATTTGTGTCAGAGGGATTTGTGGCTCTGAATGAGCATACTACTCCTGTCCCCATATATATCCTAAGGGATACCGGAGCTTCTCAGTCACTTTTGTTGATGGACTCCTCGGAGTTACGTGATGAGACGCTTCTGGGGATTTCATACTTGTACAAGGTATTGAAGGGAGGACTGTATCTGTACCTCTGCGCTCTATATTCTTGAAGTCAGATTTAGTTACAGGACAGGTAAAGGTGGGACTTATGTCAAGTCTACCTATAAAGGGTGTTTCTTTGTTGCTAGGCAATGACCTGGCTGGGGGCAATGTAGTTCCCCCTGTTCAGCTTACTTCACAGCCGAGCACTGAAGAAGGCGATGAAGACCCATCTCTGTATCCTTCCTGTGCAGTGACCCGTGCTATGGCTAAGAAGGCTCCAGAAGAAAATTATGTGGTGCCGTCCAGCACATTGAATAGTCATGACTCAAGTGGTTTGCCTCATGACTCTGTTCGGCCAACTATGGTTTCTCCATTTGAGGACTTATCAGACACGTTTATCAGTTCTTTGTTCAGCCAGCGAGATGGGTCTGGTGATTCTGATGTGTTTGGAGACTTGTCTCTGTCCATAAAGCATTTGATTCAGGAGTAAACTAATGATCCTGAAATTTGTGTACTAAAGAGGAGAGCCCTTCCTGATAAAGAAATAGACGCAGTTCCAGTTGGGTATTATTTCAAGGATGGAGTGTTGATGCGGAAGTGGCTCCCTCCTGATATCCCTGCCGATGCAGATTTGGCAGTGGTCAAGCAAATTCTTGTTCCGAAGGTCTACAGGAATGAGATCTTAACAAGAGCTCATAGTTTACCCTTAGGAGGTCATCTTGGTGTTAACAAGACTGTTGATAATATCATGAAACACTTCTTTTGGCCTGGGCTTCGGAAATATGTTTCCAACTTTTGCAAAACCTGTCACAATTGTCAGGTTGTTGGAAAACACCAGTTAGACCCACCTGTAGCTCCATTGCAGCCTATCCCAGCATTTGGGGAGCCCTTCTCCAAGGTCATTGTTGATTGTGTTAGTCCATTACCCAAGACTAGGTCTAGAAATCAGTACTTGTTGACAATCATGTGTGCATCTACCGCATTCCCTGAAGCCATACCACTACGCAACATCAAGGCAACTGCAATCTTGAAGGCTTTGATAAAGTTCTTTACGTTGTTTGGCCTTCTCAGGGAAATTAAGTCAGACTAAGGTAGCAATTTCACTTGCAGCCAGAGAAGCAGTGCAGGAGTCTACTAGATTCAGTCCGTTTGAGCCAGTGTTTAGCCATGAAGTGAGAGGACCTTTGCTATTGTCGAGTGAACAATGGCAAGAGAAAGAGCCGCATATCAGTCTGATAGACTATGTTAGCAAGTTCAAAGAAAGACTGTGTGCAGCGTGTGACTTAGCCAAAGAGAACTTGAAATCAAGTCAGGGAAAAATGAAAACTTGGTATGATCACAAGGTTAGAAGCTGTGAGTTTAAACCAGGAGACAAGGTACTTGTGTTGTTTCCCTTGCAGTCCAATCTATTGCAGGCTAGATTCCATGGTCCTTATGAAATTCTGACAAAACTCAATGATCTCAATTACATTGTGAAGACTCCAGATAGGAAAAAGCTAAAACAGTTGTGTCACATTAACATGCTTAAGCCTTATCATGATAGGAATGCTAGGGTTGCAGCTGTCACTTCAGATCCTCCTAGAGCCGAGACTTGTGAAGATGAGGGGGAGTTTCAAGATGATGAGCCTAAAATTTAATCTGAAGTTCTTTTGTGTAAATTGTCAAATTCTGAAGCGTTGCAAAATCTCGATGTAAAACTCCAGCACTTAAAACCCTCACAGAAAGATGAGTTTGAGAGGTTGATCAAGAAATATAAAGATCTATTTCCTGATGTTCCAAAGAGAGTTTTTATAGCCTCTCATGATGTAGATGTTGGTGATGCCAAACCAATAAAACAGCATCCATACCGGATGAATCCTGAAAAGAGAAAGATTGCTGAGAAAGAGGTTGAGTACATGTTAGAAAATGATATTATCAGACCCTCCAACTCAGATTGGAGTTCACCCTGTATGCTAGTTCCAAAACCTGATGGAAGTACTAGATTCTGTACAGAATATCGCAAAGTCAATGCTGTAACTAGAACTGATGTGTTTCCAATACCTAGGATTAATGATTGCATCGGTAGAGTAGGGCAAGCAAAGTTTCTGACTAAGATTGATTTATTGAAGGGTTATTGGTGTGTGCCTATAACTGAGAGTGCCAAGAGCATCTCTGCTTTTGACACACCATCTGGGTTATACCAGTATGAAGTCCTACCCTTTGGCATGAAAAATGCCCTAGCCCAGTTCTAAAGGATGATACAGTCTACACTCGCCGGATTGCCCCACACGGGTGCGTACATCGACGACCTGATCACATGGAGTGACTCCTGGGAAGAACATCTGATAGATGTATAGACGTTGTTCCAGCACCTGACCCAGGCGAACCTGACTGTTAACCTGAACAAGAGTGACTTTGGTTGTGCTACTGTCACGTATCTTGGCCACATCATATGATAGGGTAAGGTGGCACCCATCAATGCTAGAGTTCAAGCCATCATGGACTTTCCAGTTCCTGACAAAAAAAAATCTTTGCGCCGCTTCCTTGGAATGATCGAGTACTACCACAAGTTCTGCAAGAACTTTCCTGAGATTGCTCTCAGTCTCACCAACCAACTGAAGAAAGGCGTAAAGTTCACTTGGGATGAAGTATACCAAAGAGCCTTCGATCGCCTGAATTCTCTGCTGTGTCACTTCCCCGTGCTCAAATCTCCTGACTTCAACAAACCGTTCTCCATCACGGTCGATGCTAGCGACCAAGTTTGTGGATCTGTGCTCCTACAGAGAAGTGACTCTGATGACATTAAGCATCCCGTGGCATACTTCGCCAGGAAGTTCAATCACCACCAAAAGAACTATTGCACAATTGAGAAGGAGCTGTTGGCTCTGATTCTATCCTTACAACACTTTGAGGTTTATGTTTGTACAGGGCAAAAGCCAATGATTGTATATACTGACCACAATCCGTTGAGTAAGATGAAAAACAAGAATCGGAGATTGTTGAATTGGAGTTTGATTTTACAGGAGTTTGACTTGGAAATTAAGCATGTAAAGGGTACATGCTTAAGGGTTTCCCTTTTGGAGTGGAGGTATAATGTGAACAAATGCCACTAGATTGACCTTTTTTTGCTAAGCCCGGTCTGGAGCTTGGTTGGGCATGTCCTGGGCATGTCTGAGAGGGGAAGTCCCAGCGAATTGAAAAAAGTCTGGAAGGTGGGAGGGGGCTGCAAAAGAGTATATAAGGAGAAAAATTGAGAGAGTAAAGTAGCAGGAGAAATTGCAAGGAGAAGGATACATTTCACCAGACGTGACACTCTTTTCAAGAACTGTAAAGCTTTTTTGTGGATTTTTGCCTGTGTTGGAGCATTTTCCTATCCCAGGACATCACCAAGCAACCCTATCTCTAGGGAGTGTAAATATTTTTTTTCTTTTATATGTCAATCTTGGTCAGTTGTATGAATTGTAGGTTAGTTTTCAGTCTTTGTTCAATTAAATCTGTTTAAGTTTTAAAATTTTGTCTGTGTTCCTTGCTGTCTTGTATGTCATAAATTGGGGCCATATCACCGTCGATTTCTTAACAGATGGCAGATGTGTCTCACGTTTCACTCTGGGGAGGCAGACTCGAAAAACTGCGTTCTGCAGCCTCAACCCGCCCAACTCCGCCCTCCACAGAGCTGGCCAGTCAGAAAGTGGGCACACGGGGAGTGGGGGCCATAGCAGAAGAGCCACCCCAATGAGGCGTTTCAGGCAGAGACTACAACGGACTACAAATGGCGTTTTTTGAGGATGGCAGTATGAGCTAAATAAGAACCCTGTTTTAGACTTTGAATGATCAGGAGTACTCTAGGGGAGTCCAAGATCAAAATATAACCTTGGAAACATAGCAAATTAGGTCACCTTTAAACACAGAGGCAGGTGGTGGACGGAAAACTGGGGGGGCGGGAAACATCCCTTGAAACGGATGAGATTAGTTACCTGATTTCAATCATTGTTCTTGTTCAACATGTTAGTTTCCCTTATAATAAAATGTTTCAGCGTGAGAATAATAAATTCTACAATATGTTTAATTCACATGCAAATAGGCAACTCTTCACAAAAAAAACCACTGTGGATTTTCCGCGTTAAATTTTGTCACATCCTAAGCAAGTTGTCAAACCTGTGCGTAATGATTGTTTAATTGAAAAAGATTGAAATGCACTCTTTTTTGCATTCAACTGGTGCGTTTGATTTCTTGTCTTGACGAAGACAACTAGATTTAGTCAGTAAGCATGGCTTACAGGATACCCCCGCAACAACAAGTAGTCAGGCAGTACCACAGTCAATAGACCTTCCAGCAAGAAAAAAATTTTCAAAATTGGATGAGTAGGTTATGAGATCTAGGTCCGGACGCACACGCGCACGCACGCACACACGGACGGACAAAGCAAATCCAGTTTACCCCCCTAAACTTCGTTGCGGGGGGTATAATTAGCTACACCTGTGAGGGGAGAGTTCAAGTGTCTTTCACCAGGGAAACTGACTGAAAACATATCAAGAATAATAAGCAGTTTAAAGACATGTTTATCGCCCTCCTTGTTCTCTGTCCACCGCCCGCCACTGGATTCAGCAATTTTCTGCAATTTTTTTACTCTGTCATACTTTTAGCTATAAATGTCATTCAAACTGCAAAATGTTCAGTTAAGCTTGTATAATTTCTTCACAGTTCAAATTTTTCGTAACTTCTCTAATTTTTTTATTATAATTTTTTAAAAATAATTTCTGTTACAATACATCCAGGGAACTTGGTGACGTTAGAGTGGCGAACAGCTGAAAATTCGGCAAGAGGTCTTCTATTAAACTTGCTCTCACTCCCACGGTTTTCACTCCACGTAAATATTTTTATATCCAAGTTGTAGGAAAAGTAGTGCTGGTTATGAAAATGTAACTATGCAAGCAATCGGACAGACGGTTTTGGCTGTATGTTTCTACTGAATCAGCTCAGAGAAGTCTTGATTTAATAGGACCGCAAAAATGACTTTTCAAATTAAATATCTCAAAAACTAAAAAGAAAATCAAAAATCTGTACTGATGCAACATAATTCAGAACAAGCAGATTTTTTTAAAGTTTGAGCGGAATCAATTGCTTAAACGGTGCAAGAGGTAGTTAGTCAGCTAAATTTAGGCGAAAGAAGAATAATAATAAAGCCGCTTTCACACAAGACGCGAAACAAATTTTTTGCATGACAGATTACATTCAAAGTCAGAGCAAAGGCGCGAATACACGCATTCGCGTCCAGTATGAAAGCAGCTTAATGTTAAGAAGAAGTAAGAGAATAGAGGGTACTGCTTCTGCTGAAGCAAGCCCACAATCTCACAATTAAGGTGGCATAGCAGAATATACTTCACAATGCCCACCCCTAACTGGAGCTCTCATCCTGAGTTAAATCTGCCCTAATGGCGGATGTAGCAGTGGCGGGCCTAGAACTGGGAATTGGGGTGGCACAGACACGCCCCTTTTAGTCCAGGCAAGTTCTCAATCATTTTCCTTTATTGACGAATTTTCCAATTTTCGTAATTGGCGACTGAAGGCTCGGTTTCTCTCCATATGCGATTTAACAGCAATTAAATCATGGGCTAAATTCAGTGGGCAACAGTGGCGAAGCCAGAACTGAGAATTGGTGGCACAAAACATCCGTTTAAAACAATTATTAGTCCTGACCTATTTTCAGTCATTTTCCTAATTAACTAAAGGCTCACTCCGAGAGCGCTTCACGCGTAAAGGATCAGTGTGTAAGAGTTAGAGCCATCTAGTGGTCAGATTATTGATCGCAACCAACTGTTTCCTTTTCTCAGAAAACCTACGGTGGCCACAAAACTTGCGAAAACGTGAATTGTGTCAGCGCTTTATTCATTTACTTTTTCCCTGTTCTGGGCTACCGCAGAAGAAGTGGCGGCGCAACATGTTGGCCTCCATGGAGGTGGACCCGCTCCCATGTAGGTTTAAAGGGCTTATTCTAAGTGAGATAAAACTCAAAGATTATTGTTTTCACGTGATTATACTCTACTAAAAAAGTAGTTATGAATGTTATATTCTATTTCTGCCAAAATATCAATCTAAATTCTACACGCTGCTCCTTTACCAGGTGCTGCTTGTTCTCCCCGATTAGATAAGATGACAATCATTCATCGGGATGCGTATCTGCTGCAGGCTGTTAAATTTACATTATTCAAAATTGCATACGCAGCATACCTGTGGACTCTCAAGCAAATAGCTTGAGCTGCAGGCTTTTTACAGCCTATTTAACTGCCAAGTGTCAGTTTTTTTTTTTTTTTTTAAATCAACCCATGGAATTTTGAGAGTGACAGGCGATATTTCAATTGAATGCAGAACAGTTCAATCGACGTGAAGCATTGGCCTATTAATAAGTAAATAGTTTTTTGTACTGAATTTAGACCATAATTTTATCGCTGTTAGATCGCATACGGAGAAAAACCGTGTCTTCAGTTGCCAATTAGGCTACGATAATTGGAAAACGCGTCAATGAAGGAAAATGATTGAGAACTCGCCAGGACTACAAGGGGCGTGTCTGTGCCCCCCCAATTCCCAGTTCTAGAGCCGCCACTGAAATGTAGCAATTTGGGGGTGCGAGGTGAACACATGTGTGGGACTGTCGGCTTTAGTAGTTCTCCACCCATTTAAATCTGTATTTATTAAAAAAAGCCTTCTTGAAACGTCTTATCTTCGTGCTTTTTCACTAAGGAATTTTTTTTTTTGTTTTTAATTCTTAATTTTAATTAAAGGTGCTCTGTGTATTTGTGATACGTTTCTTGCCAGTAATGGCATCAGTGGTGGCCGTCAAGTGAACTGAGGTTAACTTTTGCTCCACACTGGACTGAATGACATAATGCATGAGGTAGCTAACTTAGCCTGCTATGTTACTCTTTTTATTGCACTTTGAGTAAAACGGTTTTTTTTTAATTCACGTCTGTTACTATACACTCTGAATCACTTCTGTGGAGGCAATCATGGAATCTATTCTATTGAACTAGTTACTTGTTACATTGTGATGCCAGCATTTGGATTCTTAGGATGATATGATTAATGAATGAAGATTAAAAAAAAAAAAAAATCTTAAGTTTATTAGGGGTCAATGGGGTCCTGGAAGTTCGGGACCCAAGGCAATTGGCGACCTTCGCGTAATGCTTAAGACCGCCTCTGATTTAAATGGATGTCCTGTCTTGGCAGTTTGCGTGTCAAGTTTTGAGAAGTCTTGCAAAACACATTCTCGAGTCTTTGAAAATGCATTCTTGACAACCTCAGAAGTATGGGTGCTACCAAAACTGCAATTACTGTATGTTTCTCAACTGAAAAAAATTTGCATATATGAGAGCTGGGCTCATATTTGGCATTTTTCACTGTCGGCAGTTTTGTACAGTAGATGTGATCTCCTAAAGATCAGAACCTGTCAAACCCACATTCCACTCTGAACACTGAGGGCAGTTAACTAGGCACAACATGATGAATGCAGGAGAATTGAGAAAACCTCAACTGCACGAACAGAGATATGTGATGAGGGGTTATATTTGAGGTTAAAATCAAGGGGAAGTAAACAATAGTGGTCATTTGCTTATGAACTGCGATGTGTTCAACTATCTGGTCGGGCATAGTAAGGCCACTGAGAATGCATTATAGTCGCAATCTTTTCATTAACACAGTAACACAAGTCGCTGAAGCGGTGATTCCCGACATCGGTTCTGGAGATCACCAGTGTACGCTGGTTTTCATTCTAACCGGAAATGTGATCACCATCTTAAACGACTAAATTTTTCATAAGTTTGTACTTTTCATATTCAGAGGGGTTATTTATCCTCTGTCGAGACATGATCCAAAATGGCTAAAACTGAAGGCCAAAACTTACCTTTTGCAAAAAGGGAACACATTTGGCAAATGGGGTCCAAATTACATATACAACCCCTATTTCGAAATAGTTGGGACAAAGTGTAAGTTCTTAATAAAATCAAAATGCAATGACTTTCAGATCACATGAGCCAATATGTTATTTAGAGTAGTAGATAGATTCTTCTCTACAAATGTTGAAGCTGAGACATTTTACATTTTTATCCACGAAATGAGCTCATTTCAAATTTTCCGGCTGCAACAGGTCTGAAAAAAGTTGGGACACAGGTAAATAAGGGCTGAAAAATCAATTAAAATACACTGCCCGGCCAAAAAAAAAGTCGCACACTCAAATATTTAGTTATATTTAGAACCCCTGTAGCTTTCATTACAGTGCATATTCGTCTTGTCATTGTTTCGACAACTATATGCAATGCCAGAACATTTCTTTTCGATCAGAAATGCCATGATTTTTGTCCAAGATCTTGTCTTCTCGACATAATGGTTGAACCACTTGGTGGTCTTGAGTACATCCCAATAACTTTTATTATGTTCAAGGTCAGGACTTTGTGGTGGAAAATTTGTTTGTGAAAATGATTCCTCCTGCTTGGTTTTGTCATTCATGGTTTTCTTTGCTAAATACAGGCCAATAACTTGCCCGTTCTGAAATACTGTAACATCGTTTCCACCATCAGGGAATGTGTTTTCCGACATGATTTTGTAAGAAATGAATAGAGACGCACTCTATCAGTCAGGGTTAAAATGATTATTGCCATCTGAAACATATTAATAACCGCAATAATGATCCAATTTTAGAATTTGTTCATTAACTTCCAAACGGTGACTTTTTTTTTGGCCGGGCAGTGTATACAAAACCTAAAACCAGTGAAGTTGGCACATTGTGTAAATCATAAATAAAAACAGAATACAATGATTTGCAAATCCTTTTCAACCTATATTCAATTGAATACACTGCAAAGACAAGTTACTTAATGTTCGAACAGATAAAATTTGTAATTTTTTGCAAATATTAGCTCAATTCGAATTTGATGCCTGCAACATGTTTCAAAAAAGCTGGCACAAGTGGCAAAAAACACTGAGAGAGTTGAGGAATGCTCATCAAACACTTATTTGGAACATCCCACAGGTGAACGGGCTAATTGGGAACAGGTGGGTGCCATGATTGGGTATAAAAGCAGCTTCCCTGAAATGCTCAGTCATTCACAAACAAGGATGGGGCGAGGGTCACCACTTAGTGAACAAATGCGTGAGCTGATTGTAGAACAGTTTAAAAACAACATTTCTCAACGAGCTATTGCAAGAAATGTAGGGATTTCATCATCTACGGTTCGTAATATCGTCAAAAGGTTCAGAGAATCTAGAGAAATCACTGCACGTAAGCGACAAGGCCGAAAACCAACATTGAATGCCCGTGACCTTCGATCCCTCAGGCGGTACTGCATCAAAAACCGACATCAGTGTGTAAAGGACATCACCACATGGGCTCAGGAACACTTCAGAAAAACACTATCAGTAACTACAGTTTGTCGCTAAATCTGCAAGTGCAAGTTAAAACTCTACAATGCAAAGCGAAAGCCATTTATCAACAGCACCCAGAAACGCCGTCGGCTTCGCTGGGCCTGAGCTCATCCAAGATGGACTAATGCAAAGTGGAAAAGTGTCTTGTGGTCTGACGAGTCCACATTTCAAATTGTTTTTGAAAACTGTGGACTTCGTGTCCTCCGGACCAAAGAGGAAAAGAACCATCCGGACTGTTATAGGCGCAAAGTTCAAAAGCCAGCATCTGTGATGGTATGGGGGTGTATTAGTGCCCAAGGCATGGGCAACTTACACATATGTGAAGGCACCATTAATGCTGAAAGGTACATACAGGTTTTGGAGCAACATATGTTGCTATCCAAGCAATGCCTTATTTCAGCAAGACAATGCCAAGCCACATTCTGCACGTGTTACAACAGCATGGCTCCGTATTAAAAGAGTGCGGGTACTAGACTGGCCTGCCTGTAGTTCAGACCTGTTTCCCAATGAAAATGTGTGGCGCATTGTGAAGCGTAAAATACGACAACGGAGACCCCGGACTGTTGAACAACTTAAGATGTACAATGGGAATGGGAAATATTTCCACCTGAAAAGCTTCAAATATTGGTCTCCTCAGTTCCCAAACCTTTACTGAGTGTCGTTAAAAGGAAAGGTGATGTAACACAGGGGTAAAAAGGCCCCTGTGCCAACTTTTTTGCAATATGTTGCTGCCTTTAAATTCTAAGTTAATGATTATTTGCAAAAAAAAGAAAAAATAAAGTCTCTCAGTTTGAACATTAAACATCTTGTCTTTGCAGTGTATTCAATTTAATATAAGTTGAAAAGGATTTGCAAATCATTGTATTCTGTTTTTATCTACGATTTACATAACGTGCCAACTTCACTGGTTTTGGGTTTTGTAAGAGAAGCAGCAGAAAGAACATTTAGCAAGTAATTACACTAACTGGCATCAGGTCTGTAACATGATTGGCTCTAAAATGGATGTCTTAGAGAGGCTGCGTCTCTCAGAATTAAAGATGGCCAGAGGCTGTCCAACCTGTGAAGGCTTGCGTGAAAAAAATTGTGGAATACTTTAAAAACAATGTTCCTCAACGTCAAATTAAAAGGCTTTGAAGGTCTAATTACTTACAGTGCATAACATCATCAGAACATTCAGAGAAACTGGAAAAATCTCTGTGCGTTAGGGACAAGGCCGAAGACCTTTACTGGATGCCCGTGATATTTGGGCCCTCAGACGCTACTGCATCACTCAGTGCCATGATTCTGTCATTGACATTACTAAATGGGCCCAGGAATGCTTAAAGAAACCACTGCCTGTCAAGCTAGTCCACCGTGCCATCCACAGACACCACCTAAAATTCTATCATGCAAAAAGGAAGCCATTGTTGAACATGACCCAGAAGTGCCGCCGTGTTCTGTGGGCTAAGACAAATTTAAAATGGACTGTAGCAAAGTGGCAAAGTGTCCTGTGGTCATCTCATCTCATCATCTTCCGCTTAATCCGGGGCCGGGTCGCGGGGGCAGCAGTCTAAGCAAAGATGCCCAGACTTTGCTCTCCCTGGACACTTCCTCCAGTCCTCCCGGGGGTACCCCGAGGCGTTCCCAGGCCAGCCGAGCGACATAGTCCCTCCAGCGTGTCCTGGGTCTTCCTCGGGGCCTCCTCCCGGTGGGGCATGTCCAGAACACCTTCCCAGGAAGGCGTTCAGGGGGCATCCGATATATATGCCCGAGCCACCTCAACTGACTCTTCTCGACGTGGAGGAGCAACGGCTCTACTCTGAGCTCCTCCCAGGTGACACAGCTTCTCACCCCATTTCTAAGGGAGCGCCCCGCCACCCTGCAGAGGAAACCCATTTCAGCCGCTTGTATCCTAGATCTCGTTCTTTCGGTCATGACCCAAAGTTTCTGACCATAGGTGAGGGTAGGAACGTAGATTGACTGGTAAATTGAGAGCTTTGCCTTTCGGCTCAGCTCGTTCTTCACCACAACAGATCGGTACAACGACCACATTACTGCTGCCGCTGCACCGATCCGTCTGCCAATCTCACGCTCCATCCTTCCCTCACTCATGAACAAGACCCCAAGATACTTAAACTTCTCCACTTGAGGCAGGAGCTCTCCACCAACCCGGAGGGGGCCAGCCACCTTTTTCCAGTCGAGAACTATAGCCTCGGACTTGGAGGTGCTGATTCTCATCCCAGCCGCTTCGCACTCGGCTGCAAACCGCCCCAGTACATGCTGAAGGTCCAGGTTCGAAGGAGCCAAGAGGACAACATCATCTGCAAAAAGCAGAGATGAATCCGCTGGTCCCTGAATCGGACTCCCTCCGGCCCCTGGCTGCGCCTAGAAATCCTGTCCATAAAAATAATGAACAGAACCGGGGACAAAGGGCAGCCCTGCCGGAGTCCAACATGCACTGGAAACAGGTCTGACTTACTGCCGATAATGCGAACTAAGCTCCTGCTCCGGTCATACAGACACCGCACAGCCCTTAGTAGAGGGCCCCGGACTCCATACTCCCGAAACACCACCCACAGAATGCCACGAGGGACATGGTCAAATGCCTTCTCCAAGTCCACAAAACACATGTGAACTGGTTAGGCAAACTCCCATGAACCCTCAAGCACCCCGTGGAGGGTATAGAGCTGGTCCAGTGTTCCACGAGGACAAAAACCGCATTCTTCCTCCTGAATCCGAGGTTCAACTATCGGCCAAATTCTTCTCTCCAGCACCCTGGAATTGACTTTACCCGGGAGGCTGAGGAGTGTGATCCCCCTATAGTTGGAACACACCCTCCAGTCCCCCTTCTTAAAAAGAGGGACCACCACCCCAGTCTGCCAGTCCAGAGGCACTGTCCCCAACTGCCACGCGATGTTGGAAAGGCGTGTCAACCAAGGCAGCCCTAAAACATCCAGAGACTTGAGGTACTCAGGGCGAATCTCATCCACCCCCGGTGCCTTGCCACCAAGGAGCTTCTGAACTACCTCAGTGACTTCAGCCTGAGTGATGGATGAATCAGCCTCTGGGTCCCCAGCCTCTGCTTCCTCTATGGAAGGCCTGTCAGTGGGATTGAGGAGATCCTCGAAGTATTCCTTCCACCGGCCGACAATATCCCCAGTTGAAGTCAACTGCTCCCCGCCTCCACTGTAAACAGTGTTGGCAGGGCACTGCTTTCCCCTCCGGAGGCGCCGGACGGTTTGCCAGAACCTCTTCGGGGCCGACAGATAATTCTCCTCCATGGCCTCCCCGAACTTTTCCCATACCCAAGTTTTTGCTTCTGCCACCGCTCGGGCCGCAGCACGCTTAGCCTGCCGGTACCCGTCAGCTGCCTCAGGAGTCCCATGAGCCAACCAATCTCGATAGGACTCCTTCTTCAGCTTGACAGCATCCCTTACTTCCGGTGTCCATCACCGGGTTCGGGGATTGCCGCCACGACAGGCGCCGGAAACTTTACGGCCACAGCTCCGAACGGCCGCATCAACAATGGAGGTGGAGAACACGGTCCATTCAGACTCAATGTCTCCAGTCTCCCTTGGGATCCGGTCAAAGATCTCCCGGACGTGAGAGTTGAAAACCCCTCTGACAGAGGGTTCTGCCAAACGTTCCCAACAGACCCTCACAACACGTTTGGGCCTGCCAAGCCTGTCCAGCTTCCTCCTCCGCCAGCGAATCCAACTCACCACCAGGTGGTGATCAGTGGACAGCTCAGCCCCTCTCTTCACCCGAGTGTCCAAGACATGCGGCCGAAGATCAGATGCCACGAGCAAAAAGTCGATCATTGACCTCCGGCCTCGGGCGTCCTCGTGCCACGTGCACTGATGAACGCCCTTATGTTTGAACATGGTGTTTCTTATGGACAAACTGTGACTAGCACAGAAGTCCAATAACAAAACACCACTCGGGTTCAGATCGGGGAGGCCGTTCCTCCCAATCACGCCCCTCCAGGTAACACTGTCGCTGCCCACGTAGGCATTGAAGTCCCCTAGCAGAACGATGGAGCCCCCAGTTGGAGCACTATCCAGTACCCCACCCCAGGGACTCCAAGAAGGCCGGGTACTCTGTACTGCCATTCGGCCCATAAGCCAAAACGACAGTGAGGCACCTGTCCCCGACACGAAGGCGCAGGGCAGCGACCCTCTCCTTCACCGGGGAAAACTCCAACACATGGCGGCTAAGCTGGGGGGCTATAAGCAAACCCACACCAGCCTGCCGCCTCTCACCGCGGGCAACTCCAGAGGAAAAGAGAGTCCAGCCTCTCTCGAGGAGTTGGGTTCCAGAGCCCAGACAGTGCGTGGAGGTGAGCCCGACTATCTCTAGCCGAAATCGCTCGACCTCCCGCACAAGCTCAGGCTCCTTCCCACCCAGTGAGGTGACATTCCATGACCCGAGAACCAGTTTCTGCATCCAGGGATTGGGTCGCCGGGGCCCCCGCCCACGACTGCCACCCAAAGCGCAAGGCATCTGCCCCTTTTGAACCCTCCTGCGGGTGATGGGCCTACAGGAAGGCGGGCCGACGTCGCACATTCGGGCTGTGCCTGGCCGGGTCCTGTGGGCAGAGACCCGACCACCAGGCGCTCGCCTGCCAGCCCCAACCCCAGGCCTGGCTCCAGAGTGGGGTCCCGGTGACGCCAATCCGGGCGACGTGACTATCCTTAGTTTATGGTTCATTCATTAGGGGTGTTTTGAACCGCTCTTAGTCTGACCTGTCACCTAGGACCTGTTTGCCCTGGGAGACCCTACCAGGGGCAATTAGCCCCAGACAACATAGCTCCTAGGATCATCCAGGTATTCAAACCCCTCCACCACGATAAGGTGGTGATTCAAGGAGGGTCTTGTGGTCAGACGAGTCCAAATTTGACATTCTTGTTGGAATTCATGGGCGTTGTGTCCTCCGGGCTAAAGAGGAGAAAGACCACCCCTCTTATTATCAGAGTTCAGTTCAAAAGCCAGCATCTCTGATGGTATGGGGATGCATAAGTGCCTATGGTGTGGGACACTTGCATGTTTTAAAAAGCACCATGAAAGCTGAAGGGTATATAAGGGTTTTAGAGCAACATATGCTCCCCTCCAGATGACATGAGGGGGCCGTCGAGCTGTCACGGAATTACAGTTCCATTACATTTTGGGTTGTAACTCTACAATTAAATAAGATAAAATCAAGTATGATATGTCATATTGAAGGTATTAACTTGTTCCTTAATATTATTAAGTGAAAAAATATTTTTTGAGAAATTTTCATAGAAGAAACAAGCAAAAACTACTCCGTCACGGAATTACACAAAATTGACGTGGTTTTTTTAATGTTGTGTTTAACTATCCAGAAAGTGATGTTCCTATCATAGTTAAGTTATGAATCTTCAATATGTTCATATTTAAGGTGTTTTTTTTCTTGATACTGTAAGTTATAGAAACAAATATTGACTTTAACCCTGCTTTATGGGCAAGAAATTTCAAAAAGCCAAAGTCATGGAATTACAAGAGGTAAACTGTCACGGAATGACAACAATAGTATTAATTAAAGCTGCAAGCAGCGTTGAGAGGGCCCTCGCACTCCTCGTGCACGTTGGGGTGGCAGCAAGATCTTGATGGGTGCAGATGTCCGTTCAGAGCCATTGGATACTGCTAGACTGTGCACAATGTGGTTTCTTGAGGGGAGTGCAAGAATTTTCTGGAGGGCGCTATGATACCATTTTGACATGCCTGTGCGTAAAATCTACAACATAGTAATTGTAGTACCGGGCTCCATGAATGTGTTCATTTTTGTAAATTTTCCAGCAAGTTTTGACCCTCAAAAGGGCGTTTCTTTTAGAAATCTTATTGGGGCGCTATAGAGTCATGATGCCACATTTAGTGCCAATTGATGGATGACATACAAGAAAATAAGAAAATTATAATTTGTGCAAGGTTTTGCAAGTTCTGGAGTATTCTAAGGCCTTCAAACGTGTGCTCGTAAAATTGGGAAAAACGCAGGAAATACCTCTTGGCTCACTTCCTGCTGGGCCAAAAAATTTCAAAAAATTAACATTGCCCGGAATTAATAATGCAATGATCACACCAAATTTCATGAACATTCAAGCACTTTTATCATAACATGGCTGTATCTAGATGGCGCTGTGGAGCCTCTTGTCCACTCCCGATCTAATATTAGCATATACTTATACTTTGCAGGACAATTTTATCAAGCTTGGAAAGTTTCAGGCAAATCCCATGAAGTATGTGGGAGTACAATCAACTTCCTGTTTCATGGCAGGACATCGAGATTCGCTGCAATGCCACGGATACATCGTTTGATAAATCCAAAAAAGCTTTGCAATTTAACATCGGCAACGTCTTGAGATATTATTCACTAAATTTTCATATGATCGGATAAAATCTCTAGGAGGAGTTCGTTAAAGTACGACACCTGCGAATGGCGAAAAATCTAAAAAAGTTGAAATTTCAATTAAAAATGGCAAACTTCCTTTTGGGTCGAGGTCATGGCACCAAGAGACTTTGTTTGAGGTCTCAGGATATTCCACATGTCCACCGAATTTCATACATGCAGGTCAACCACGATGCGAGGGCTGCTTATTTGAAATTTTCCAGGGGGTGCTATAATACCATTTTTGCCAACTCTATGTGTAATTTTTTTTATCAGTGTCATAGGAATGATGGTTTTTAGAATGGTACAAAATTTTGTGAGTTTTTGAGCATGCTGAGACCCTCAAAAGGGCAATTCTTTTAAAAATCTGATTGGGGGCGCTAGAGAGCCATTATGCCACATTTACTGCCAATTTCTGTCTCAAATTGAAGACAATCAGACAATTATAATTTTTGCAAAATTTGGAATAACGCAGGAAATGGCTCATAGCTCACTTCCTGTTTGGCCGAAAAATTTCAAAAAAATAAGCATAGCCCAAAAAAAAAAAACAAACGTAATGATCAGACCAAATTTCATGAACATTCAAGCACTTTTAACTCAACATGGCCGTGTCAAGAGGGCGCTGTGGAGCCACCTGACCACACCCAATCCAATATCAACATATAGGTATATTTGGAAGTCGACTCTTATTAAGCCTGTAAAGTTTCGGGCAAATCTCACAAAGCATTTGCGCATAAAAGCAACTTCCTTTTTCATGGCAGAACATCGAAATTCGCTGCAACGCCACGGATACAAAGTTCAATGAATCCAGAAAAGCTTCGCAATTTAACATGGACAAGGTCTTTTGATGGCATATGCCAAATTTGAACTTGATCGGATAAAATCTCTCGGAGGACTTCGTTAAAGTACGACGCCTGTGAATGACAAAAAATAAAAAAAAATTGCAAATTCAATTAAAAATGGCGGACTTCCTGTTGAGTCTAGGTCATGGCACCAAGTGACTTTTTTTTAGGTCTTGGCATAGTACACATGTCCACCGAATTTTGTACATTTAGGTTAAACACGCTGCGAGGGCTGCTTCATTGAAATTTTCTAGGTGGCGCTGTTATTCAATTTTGCCACATCCATCTGTAAACCCTACATCCTAGTAAAGAGTATAACCAGATTAATATGATTGCAAAGTTTTGTTAGTTTTCGAGCATGGTGTTGCCCTCAAAAATGCAATTATGTATTAGGGGGCGCTATAGAGCCATCATGTCACACCCAGTACCAAATGAGATATTGAATCAAAGAACTTAATATTTTTAGTCAATGAGCCAAGTTTGGTGAGATTTCGAGTATGACAAGGCCCTCAAAAATGTGTTCATAAAATCTGAAAAAACACAGGAAATGGCTCATAGCTCATTTCCTGTGAGGCAAAAAAATTTCAAAAAAATTGACAAAAAAACTTATGATGACTACTATGACCCTATCAAATATTCGTGAGAATCCAAGCAAGTGCGTTCCAAAATGGCAGCGTGCTTGGTGGCGCTATAGAGCCACCGGGGCATGTTCAAGCAAAATAGTTTTCGTGCATGGCAAAGTCTTCAAAAATGCGTTCTCGCTCAGAATAATAATAAGAAGAAGAAGAAGAATAAAAATCCCATCAAAAACAATAGGTTCCTGGAACCGGTCGGTGCTCGGGCCCTAATTAGTTTCAATGTATTTATTTCAATATATTATACATATATACATAATTATTTACATTTTTACAGTTTAGCTATATATTACAATGAGTTTTCCACTTGTAATGTCCAATCATAATACATACTTCAAAATTATTTTTTAATCTCCATGTCAACATTGGCTTGGCGGCCCCCATATATTCCAGGGAAGGCCTTGTGTATTTCAGCAGGACAATGCAAAACCACATACTGCAGCTATTACAACGGCATGGCTTTGTAGTAGAACAGTTCGTGTGTTGAACTGGCCTGCCTGCAGTCCTGATCTTTCACTAATTGAGAACATTTGGCACCAAATTAAACGAAAAGTCCGTCAAAGGAGACCAAAACTCTCCAGCAGCTGTAAGCCTGTATTAAACAAGAGTGGGATCAAATTCCAATGGCTGAACTCAGAAAACTTGTCTCCTCAATTCCTTTACTCCTCCACTCTGTGTTAAAAACAAGAGGGGATGCCACACCATGGTAACCAGGCCCCTGTCCCAACTTTTTTGAGATCTGTAGCCGCCATCAAATTTGAAATGAGCTCATTTTGCGGATAAAATTGTAAAGTTTCTCAGTTTCAACATTTACTATGTTATCTCTGTTCTACAGTGAATAAAATACTGGCTGGGAAAGTCATTGCGTTTTGATTTCATTCACAATTTACACTTTGTCCCAACTATTTCGGAATTGGGGTTGTATGAGCATGTGACTTTTTCCCTTTTACGCAGTGCAGATTTGGATCATAGACTGTATAAAAAGATGGACGCGACTTTCCACCCCATTGCTGATTCTCTCAGTCTGCTGCTCTTAAGCCCGACGCGCCGGTACCGGGGGCCGATTATTACACATAATAAATACAGAATATTTCCAAATTGCAACATTGTCCTGCAGCATATCCACATTTCGCAAAGAAACTAGGCAAAAAGCTCATGTGGACCATTTTTACCTCAACCGAACACAATTCAAGCACCAAGCAAGTAAATAATTATACGGCGAAAAATAGGATAAAATCATATCAGTGCTGAATCGCTAGAATTTCTCCTGAATTTGTGCTATGCATAAAAACAATACCTCAAATGAAAGAGGAAAGTCCACAGAGTCCAACAATATAAGCCCTGTCATTTTCAACCGACACCACACTCAAAGAACAGCAGGCATACACTTTACAGTCTACAGAGATGAGCAAAGAAATTTCTTACCTTTGATATTTTGTTATAAATATTAACTGTTTGAGGGTAAATCCACTCTTAATATTGTTAGCCCGATTTGTCCGTGTTATAACGAAGCTAGATCTGCGAGTCTCAAAGCATATTTTTCTTCTCCAGCATTGCTTCAAAGATCTCAGCATTCAGCTTGCTTGGAATGGATTTCCCTCTGGGTGATCGGCTTGTGATGCTGTCAGTAAGACTTTGCTGGTACCCATTTGATTATATGGCTACTTGCATTTCCAACGAGCTCTAAAGCACCTTCATTGCACAAAGCTAGACTGAGTCAGAGCCTTGAGTTCCCAGTGCATCAAACAGAGTCCATGGGCAATTTGAATGTACTTAAATAGCATGACAATGTAAATGCTTAACAGGTTTGTTTGTGGCATTTTCGGTATAATTATCCGCTAAATATTCAACCGTCATTTTCAAAGTCGTTTTCTGACAGAAACACGTGAATACTGAGGGCACAACAAAACAAACAAGGTGAGTGACTTGTTTTTTTACTCATTCTGTATATGGGGAATTTGAGAGCAGCATTATCGCCAAATGGAGTCGCCTAGTGGGTAAGCTGTTGGACTTCAGCGCAAGTGACCAGCATTCGAATTCCTGGTTTGGCGTGCTTTAGTAAGACATTGGTACCATTTTGCTTGTAAATATAATTCCTGGAGTTTTTATTCTTTTGACTTTTTTCCCCCATTTTTTACACCCTTTTTGTATTCATCTTATTAATTTGCTTTTTTTTTTTTAAAATAATAATAAATCTGCTCCAGAGGAGCCAAACCTCATTTTCTTTGTATTTATTGTCTTTGAATGGGAAATTATATAGGTTATAGGACTGGCAGAAATAATAATAAAAAAATATAAATTATAAAAATTCAAAAATGGTTGTATTTGGGTGGAATGTATGCCTGTAGTGACATATAAGTGAAATTAGATGAGTTTTACAGTCTAATATCTGAGAAATCTGATTTGGCACACAAGGTACCTGAATTGACAATTTAAAGAAGCCACCTAGACATTCCTCTCTAACTTTGTTCTGATTTACTTGATTAGAATAAACTTTGGCAGAGATAATGGTGAGATTCTGTGCTGTAAATTTTTAGAGGTTTCAGACTGCAGCTAATTAAGTTTACAAAGGATAGACGTAAAACTTTGTTTGGTGGAAAATGAGGTCTTTGATTTAGTGACATGTACACTGATTTTTACACCATGGCAGAAATCCCAAATGGTTTTACCTTTATTATGATACCAAGATCGTTCAAATGGACCAAATAGTCGCAGAGATATACTCATTTCATTTTAGGCTTGCCATTTTCGAAAAAGAGGCTCAGGGCTTAAGAGGTATAAAGACTAGTACCCGAGAGTCCCCCAATTGGGGGACTTTGGGAAGGCACAGGCAAAATAGCGTGAAATAACACACTAATCACCTAAGAATACAGTGATGTTGTCCATCAAATTAAACAGCAGAACCTAAGCTACAGGGCGATATAAACGTTTTTTACGTGCCCTAAACACGACTCAAATAATAACTAAATGAATTACGACATATCAAACTCAGTACAGCTCCGCTGTGTCAATCCACTGGACATATTGCCTGCTCTACCGCAACTGAAGTTCATGCCGAACACACGAGCGAGGCGTCAAATGACAGCTAAGACTCCACAGATTCCAATGATGTAATGCAAAGCGATCTACGCCAAAGTATCAGAGAGAACCAGGCCACAAAAAAGGATCACAAAAACAGAAATCGCGTTTCCAAACTACAGCAGTAAAATTTATCTGACCTTCGCTGTTCGGGCGAGAAAAGTTAATTTTTCTGTAAAATCCACACTTGATTCAGTAAGTCCTATTTCCTATGTTGCGTTCCAAATCTTTCTATGGTAGTCTTCAGGACCCACGGGAAGCCTCGCAATGTACGTTTGCATCAGGGGGTACTTCCCAAACGCCAGCGTTTTGCTGATTATGATTGGCCGACAGTACTGTCAATCTCATTTTTGTCGAACCTTTTGTCAGGCAAGGTGCAACTGATGTGTGAGCATGCAGCACACGTGATTATTGATGATTTGCTTCCTGCTCATTGGGCCTCTATATTGATGACTTGGTTTTCTTTTGATCTTTGGGTATATAGACGCAAGAGTGGAATGGTTCTGGGAGACTCCTTAATGGACAGAAAAAAAAGATATTTCAAATAGAGCAAAGACAGGCCACCAGCAAACAATTAGATTAAATTATAGACCAAATTATCCAAGTTTTAGTGACAGCCAGAGAGAAACACTTTGAAGTGACCTTAAAAATGCCCTCATATCTGACACTGGAATGAACTTTTCTAATTAAGAGGAGATTATTCAAAGTATCCAATAGACTGAAAAGCAACTCAAGCCATAGTATTATTTAGTATAAGTTTAATTAAAACAAAAGAAAAATAAGGAAAAGAAATATAAACACCTTAAAAATGGATGCTGAAGCACTTCTTAATTTAGACGTGTACTAAAGAAATAAATTCAAAACAGGAGCGTCTCAGCAATGACATTGAGGGTGAAGGCCAGGCTAAGAGTGCTTGAAACGCTGAGACCTGAAACACAAGCAGTAAATACTGTCACTAACCGCACAGCCCCAAAGACCTGCTTCACAAAGTTAGCAGGAAAAGAATTCCAAGTAAAGCCTGGAGCTGTGATAAAACCAGAGCATGGACTACAGCAAAAGACCTGGGGCCTCATGTACAAAGACTTGCGTGGATTTCATTCTGAAACTTGGCGAACGCTAAAACCCAGAAACTGTCGTACGCACAACAAAATTCAGATCAACGTGTGCGTACGCATTGATCCAAGCACGTTTTCTTTTGTACATCCCTATCAGCGTGGAATTGAGCGCACATGCAAGTGTCAAACTCCTCCCTGTCCACGCCCTCATTTAAATATGCAGATCAATTTAAATAGGCCCTCCACCTGCAAAAAGAGTGAGTGGGAATGTGTGTGCCGGGCTGTAAATGCTGTGGGATCAGCGAGATAAAAAAGAAGTTGTTAGACTTGAAGGTGGAGGTTAAACGGAGGATCTCAGCCCACCGTCTAAGCGTCCACACAACAGGCGGGGGGACAGGTCTACAGGAACCCTCCCCCTTCGACCAAAGGGTGGCCGCTATTGTGGGTGACACGGCTCTCACCGGAGTGGTGGGAGCCGTTGAAGGTGATACAGATCATCCCCAAGGTAAATGCTTAACTCAAATGTTTATTATACTTAATACAATAGGCTGCTCACAATACTTAGCTCGTGCGTAAAGATGCAAGGATGAGAAACAGACTCAGAAACAGACTGTTTAATTGTTTCTTTTTTATTTTTCAATAGACAGTGTGCCAGGAGAGGGCACAGACAAATCCACCGGCCCCGCGCAGCCCGACGTCTCCAGTGACGTCTCCAGCGGCCCCGTGCAGCCCGACGTCTCCAGTGACGTCTCCACCGGCCCCGTGCAGCCCGACGTCTCCAGTGACGTCTCCAGCGGCCCCGCGCAGCCCGACGTCTCCAGTGACGTCTCCAGCGGCCCCGCGCAGCCCGACGTCTCCAGTGACGTCTCCAGCGGCCCCGCGCAGCCCGACGTCTCCAGTGACGTCTCCAGCGGCCCCGCGCAGCCCGACGTCTCCAGTGACGTCTCCAGCGGCCCCGCTCAGCCCGGCATCTCCACCGGCGTCTCCACCGGCCCTGCTCAGCCCGGCGTCTCCACCGGCCCCGCTCAGCCCGGCGTCTCCACGCCAGCTGCTGACGTCCGCCCGACTGGCCGTGTCCTCACCAGTGCCGTGCTGGAGTCACAGGCAGAAATTATTAGAGCAATCGGTGGCATCAATGATCGCCTCGATCAAATTGTTAATGGGCTTTCTGAGGTCAGTAAAGCAATAAATGCACTTGTTAATAAGTGAATCATGTCCTTGCCTCTTTATATGGTTGAAATCAAATGCTGCCGGGCCCATATGGCTTCCTGTGGTGGGTTGAAGTTGACAGGTCCGGCATCTGGTTCTTCTGGTGGGGGGATGTGCTCAGGTAGTGGTATGCCGTGGCGGTGTGCCATGTTGTAGAGGACGCCACAGGCCATCACAATGCGGCACACCTTCTCAGGTCGGTACAGCAGCGAACCCCCCGACCTATCCAGGCAGCGCCACCGTCCCTTCAGTAGGCCGATTGCCCTCTCCACTACCGCCCGAGTATGAGAATGGAGGTCATTGTACCTCCTCTTTTGGTCGGTGTTGGGGTTAGTTAGAGGGGTCATCAGCCACGTTCCTAGGGGGTAGCCACTGTCCCCTGGGGTCGGATAAAGGCAGAACACAATACAACATGTTTCCAACTTTACGCATGCGTTGATTGACATAAATACTGAACCCAGGGAGACAATCATGGGCTTGTTAGAGCTCTGCAGTCCTAATTTCACCAGCAAAATAAATTTGAATGCGCATTTGCTCAAATATGCATTGCACTGGTTAACATTCTGAACAATTAAACAAATACTATTTACTCACCAAGAAGCCACCCATCGTGCACCGTGCCAGCCTCGAGCCTGTTCCCAACCATGCTGTTAGAATGAATGAGTCATGTGTTGAACCAGGCCACCTAGTCACGATGTTGGTCAGCTGCATTTGCGCATCACATATTATTTGAACATTGATGGAATGAAAATGTTTCCTATTAACAAACACAAACTCATCATGTGATGGCGCCTTTATAGCAATGTGTGTGCACTCAATAGCTTCGATTGCATTCGGGAAACCGGCTCTTGCTGCAAATTGCGTTTTAATGTTGGCTTGTTCAACAGCATTGTATGGGAATTTGATGTACCTGGGTGATATTCGGATGATTCCGTCCCCCACAGCTGGCATGGCTTGGCTCAGACTTGACTGGCACACTCCTGACCGATCGGCCAGCTCCCGCTGAAATGCCCCAGTTGCCAGGAACCCCCGTGTGGGCACAGACAACCCCTGGCTCCTCGCCGTGTTGCGCTCTAGGGCCGGCCGCAGCTCTGCGCACAACTCCAATAACACTGCCCTCGGTAAACGAAATCTGCTCATGAGCCAATCATCGGTATTTTCGAGTTAATCCTCACGTTCCACAAATACTCGCTCACGTCGGATTGCACCATTTGCAAGGTCTTCTAAGAGCGCTAATGTTAATACCATTTTCTTCATCACTTTGCATATCCTTTTATATCCCCCCGTATAATTGCAAACACGTGAGTGTGTTAATTGTTCATAAGTGTGTCTTTGATGTGTTCATTGCTCTGATGACTAATGACTAATTGTTTTCACATTATTAACATTTTCCCAGTATCACCTCTAAGTGTCGCCAAAGGAACAATAGCTGTAGAAACGTGCGTACGCCAGCCATGAGGTTTGCGTGGGGCACCGCACATTTCCACGGTCATTTCACTTTTGATACATCTGAACGGTAACATGGAAACTGGCGTACGCCACGTTTTTGTGCGTGCGCAACCTTTGTACATGAGGCCCCAGCTCTGGATTTTACTCCGGGCTGGTATAGAGCTCACGCAATGATCCTGCTTTGTGAAATAACCACATGGACTTAAATAAATTTATATTTCATGTATTTACCATCTACTGATACATGAGTAAATGAGACAACGGTTCAGCATCTTAAAGTTGGGCGAGAGCAACGCTAACCTTGAGCTCTCAGTTCTTAAGTCTCAATTCAGTTCGTCTTCAGTACAGTTTTTCTAACTTAACAACATACCAATTTGATGAGGGAGTAACTGCAAGTTATTTGTGGGATTAGTACATATAAATTCTTCCTATGATATTACATATTTTACTTTGATCTTTAGGCATGAAATTATTGTTTCATGTGTTTTTAATTGCTGACGCCCATTTGCTCTACTGGAGAGGACTTGAGTGCTGCAGACGATGCAGTCAGCTCAGCCCAAATCTCCGCTCACGGCCACATTATTAGGATCATTCAGCATGAAATTTTCTGCATTGCTTGTGCCATGAATTACTGCCAGTTACATCAATCCAGATTTCTCAACAGGGTGGTACATGGCATAAGCCTTTTCATCAGAATAATTTGTATCTTGTCATTACCTTTCTCACCTGGGCTCTTCTTGAGTCTCAAAGGGCTCTGAATTACACTGTGTCTGTGTCTCCAGCAACAGATCGTTTCCACCTCTTGACTGAGTCAAGGCATCCTTGAGAGCATCTTGTGTTCGCCTGCCCCTGAATGCACAGTATGACTGAGCAGGTGATGTAAACCTGCACCTATGCAAAGACATTCATCCATCATTTTCACATTCAAGATTATTCCTTGAAAAAAGTAAAGTTTGTAAGAGTGTGTAAGAGTTAGAGCCATCTAGTGGTCAGATCATTGATTGCAACCAATTGAACATTTCTTTTCTCAGAAAACCTACGGTGGCCGTAAAACTTGCTGAAACGTGAAAGGCGCTGTCTTGGGTCAGTGCTTTATTCAATAACTTTTCCCCGTTCTGGGCTACCGTGGAAGCCATGGTAACATGGCGGCCTCCACGGAGGTTGACCCGCTCCCATGTAGGTTTAAAGGGCTTATTTTAAGCAAAATAAAACTCAAAGATTATTGTTTTCATGTGATTATCCGCTACTAAAAAAGTAGTTATGAATGTTATATTTCATTCCTGCCAAATATCAATCTAAATTCTACAAGCTGCTCCTTTAACAGGTGCTGCTTGTTCTCCCCGATTAGGTAAGATGACAATCATTCATCTGGACGCGTATCTGCTGTAGGCTGTGAAATTAACATTATTCAAAATTGCATATGCAGCATACCTTTCGACTCTCAAGCAAATAGCTTGAGCCGCAGGCTTTTTATAGCCTATTTAACTGCTGAGTGCCAGTTTTTTTTTTTTTTTACCAACCCATGGAATATTGAGAGTGAAAGAGAAAATTTCAATTGAATGCGGAGCAGTTCAACATGACGTGAAGCATTGGCCTATTAATACGTAAATTATTTTTTGTACTGAATTTAGACCATGATTTTATCGCTATTAAATCGCATATGGAGTGAAACCGTGTTTTCAGTTGCCAATTAGGCTATGATAATTGGAAAACGCGTCAATAAATGAAAATGATTGAGAACTGGCCAGGACTACAAGGGGCGTGTCTGTGCCCCCCCAAATCCCAGTTCTAGAGCCGCCACTGGGATGTAGCAATTTGGGGGTGCGAGGTGAACACATGCGTGGGACTGTCGGCTTTTGTAGTTCTCCACCCATTTAAATCTGTATTTATTAAAAAAAGCCTTCTTGAAACGTCTTATCTTCGTGCTTTTTCACTAAGGAATTTTTTTTTCGTTTTTAATTCTTAATTTTAATTAAAGGTGCTCTGTGTATTTGTAATAAGTTTCTTGCCAGTAACGTCATCAGTGGTGGCCGTCAAGTGAACTGAGGTTAACTTTTGCTCCACACTGGACTGAATGACATAATGCATGAGGTAGCTAACTTAGCCTGCTATGTTACTCTTTTTATTGCACTTTGAGTAAAACGTTTTTTTTTTTTAAATTCACGTCTGTTACTATACACTCTGAATCACTTCTGTGGAGGCAATCATGGAATCTATTCTATTGTACTAGTTACTTGTAACATTGTGATGCCAGCATGTGGATTCTTAGGATGACATGATTAATGATTGAAATGTAAAAAAAAAATAAATAAATCTTAAGTTTATTAGGTGTCAATGGGTTCCTGGAAGTTCGGAACCCAAGGCAATTGGCGACCTTCGCGTAATGCTAAAGACCGCCTCTGATTTAAATGGATGTCCTGTCTTGGCAGTTTGCGTGTCAAGTTTTAGAAGTCTTGCAAAACACATTCTCGAGTCTTTGAAAATGCATTCTTGACAACCTCAGAAGTATGGGTGCTACCAAAACTGCAATTACTGTATGTTTCTCAACTGAAAAAAATTTGCATATATGAGAGCTGGGCTCATATTTGGCATTTTTCACTGTCGGCAGTTTTGTACAGTAGATGTGATCTCCTAAAGATCAGAACCTGTCAAACCCACATTCCACTCTGAACAGAGGGCAGTTAACTAGGCACAACATGATGAATGCAGGGGAATTGAGAAAACCTCAACTGCACGAACAGAGATATGTGATGAGGGGTTATATTTGAGGTTAAAATCAAGGGGAAGTAAACAATAGTGGTCATTTGCTTATGAACTGCGATGTGTTCAACTATCTGGTCGGGCATAGTAAGGCCACTGAGAATGCATTATAGTCGCAATCTTTTCATTAACACAGTAACACAAGTCGCTGAAGCGGTGATTCCCGACATCGGTTCTGGAGATCACCAGTGTACGCTGGTTTTCATTCTAACCGGAAATGTGATCACCATCTTGAACAACTAAATTTTTCATAAGTTTGTACTTGTTCATATTCAGAGGGGTTATATATCCTCTGTCGAGACATGTTCCAAAATGGCTAAAACTGAAGCCCAAAACTTACCTTTTTCAAAAAGGGAACACATTCGGCAAAGATGGTGAATCAATGGGGTCCAAATTACATATACAACCCCAATTACGAAATAGTTGGGACAAAGTGTAAGTTGTTAATAAAATCAAAATGCAATGACTTTCAGATCACATGAGCCAATATGTTATTTACAGTAGAACATAGATAACATTTCAAATGTTGAAACTGAGACATTTTGCATTTCTATCCACCAAATGAGCTCATTTCAAATTTTCTGGCTGCAACAGGTCTCAAAAAAGTTGGGACACAGGCAAAAAAAGGGCTGAAAAAGCAATTAAAACATAAGAGAATCAGCTGAAAGAAAATTTAGCAAATAATTACATTAACTGGCATCAGGTCTGTAACATGATTGGCTATAAAATGGATGTCTTGGAGAGGCTGAGTCTCTCAGAAGTAAAGATGGTCAGAGGCTCTCCAACCTGTGAAGGCTTGTGTAAAAAAAATTGTGGAATGGGCTCAAGAATGCTAAAAGAAACCACTGTCTGTAAAGCCAGTCCACCAAGCCATCCACAGATGCCACCTAAAATTATATCATGCAAAAAGGAAGCCATTGTTGAACATGATCCAGAAGTGCCACTGTGTTCTGTGGGCCAAGGCAAATTTGAAACGGACTGCAGCAAAGAGGAAAAGTGTCCTATGGTCAGACAAGTCCAAATTTGACATTCTTGTTGGAAATCATGGGCGTCGTGTCCTCTGGGCTAAAGAGGAGAAAGACCACCCCTCCTGTTATCAGCGTTCAGTTCAGAAGCCAGCATCTCTGATGGTATGGGGATGCATTAGTGCATATGGTGTGGGACACTTGCATGTTTCAAAAAGCACCATGAATGCTGAATGGTATATTAAAGTTTTAGAGCAACATATGCTCCCCACCAGAGAACATCTAATCCAAGGAAGGCCTTGTGTATTTCAGCAGAGCAATGCAAAACCACATACTGCAGCTATGACAACAGCATGGCTTCGTAATAGAACAGTTTGTGTGTTGAACTGGCCTCCATGCAGTCCTGATCTTTCACCCATTGAGAACATTTGGAGCAAAATTAAACGAAAAGTCCGTCAAAGGAGACCCAAAACTCTCTAGCAGCTGGAAGCCTGTATTAAACAAGAGTGGGATCAAATTCCAATGGCTAAACTCAAAAAACTTGTCTGCTTAATGCCTACACACCTCCAATCTGTGTTAAAAACAAGAGGGGATGCTACACCATGGCAAACAGGCCCCTGTCCCAACTTTTTTGAGATCTGTAGCAGCCATCAAATTTTAAATGAGCTCATTTTGTGTAAAAAATTGGAAAAATTTCCCAGTTTCAACATTTACTATGTTATCTCTGTTCCATAGTGAATAAAATACTGGCTGGGAAAGTCATTGCGTTTTGATTTCATTCACAATTTGCACTTCGTCCCAACTATTTCGGAATTGGGGTTGTATGAGCATGTGACTTTTTCCCTTTTACGCAGTGCAGATTTGGATCTTAGACTGTATAAAAAGATGGACGCAGCACCCACGTCTGGAAAATGAAGCCAATACCGAAGAGCCTTAAAATTGCATTTTATTTAAGGGCCAGCAGATGGCGACATCGGTGCTTGCCCAAAGAAGTTCAATGCTCTAGAAGTCTATGAGAAAATGACCCTTCTTTCCCACCTGATTTATTATTTCAATAATGATTTTCCACATTATTTTATGGTATCAATTGCACATTTCAAGTTTCCTGTGATATATCATGATGTTCATTTTAATAAATTATGGTCCCACATAGACTAGAATGAAGGATAAAGCCTGAATATGTTTTAGGGGCGTGGCTATCCTCTGGTCCTCATCAGATATGGTCAGATACATCCGTAGATCCACCCCTCATTTCTCCCTGGATGTTCGAGTCACTCTCTCGTCCAATAGGAATCACATCTGGTTTCAAAATGACAAAATGGGGCTAGTCACATTGCCAACATTGAGGCTTCCTAAATGGGCTATATGCACGCTCCTCTCTCAGATTCTAAGTTAGCCAGCACCGCTTCTTCCGGAACGCAAAATCTAGCCTACAGCCATAGCATTTTTTACCTGGTGTTTGTCAGATATACCAAGACTAACGGTCAAAAATGTGTGAAGCGTCACTCAAGGGTCGTGGCAGACATCTGCCCCAAAAACGGAGAAGGGTCTTAAACTGCATGTTTTAAGTGGAAATAATTGAATATCCAATTGTCTTTTTCCAGCTTTATATTTGCTAGAACGATTTCAAAAACGGGTCTCCAATGTAGAATTGCCACAAGGAACGTGTGTTGTCTAATCTTTTTGCCGCATCAAGCGTTGTCTAAAGCTTGTTTTGATGATGTGACCCCAAATTAATTTACATTCTAACTTCCTCGGCAATAACACTGGCACTCACAAGGCTGCATGCTACCGTAGTGTGGCTTTGCAAGGACTGCAATCTAGCTATGTAAATGCGGACGTGCCTATGGCTACTACAGCCCGCAATAATACAATTAAATGAATACTCAGAGGCAATGAAAACGCAACACCAGTTTGGATTCAAATAATTTTGTGACTAAAATTTATTTTCTTATTTTAACAATTTAAATATGTTGGGTGGGTTGACTTTGATGAATTAAATGTGTTAATGGGCCGATTTGGACAATAATAAACAGATGCATTAATTACAACGAACACACATTTAAAAATGAACTCAAAAGAACAGTCAGTATCGAGTGTGACCCCCACGAACATCCACACAGGCAGTACAACGTCACCTCAGAGACCTGACTAAGCGTCTTAGGTTGTCTTGGGGAAGTTGTCACCACTCTGCCTGTAGTGCATTCTGGAGCTGCTGCCTGGTTTGAGGTCTAGGTACTCTTGATGAAAGAACCCGTCCCAGTTGGACGTACTACATCCAAAACATACTGACGCTGGGCGTACTACACCCAAAACAGTGAGCCACTTGCCGGGCACTTACTCCCGCCTCTAGCATACCCAGGGCCCTGTTCCGCTGTTCAGTCGACAGACGTGGCATTATGACACTTAAAAATGTTTTTTGTGTGGCTTTTATCAGGCCTTTATATAGGGAAGACAACCCCTCCTTCATTTCATCCACTGTACTTGCACACGTCCTTATCCCATATGTTGTACTCAATATGGATTGATGAGAGTCCAACTCACACTATTGAGTTACATGATGGTCATTCATGTGTATCGAGGTACACATTGTGACCCCAATGGTCAATTAAGAACTCGAATTGGACTGCTCAGGTCCTGAGCAAAAATAAGCCAAAATTTAGAGTGTTGCGGTTTTAATGCCTTTGAGTATATTTGCAACAGCACTCAGTGCAGGTGAGTGACTATGTGGCGCAGATACCCAAAGACCTGTGCATGAGTCAGAACTGAAAATCCATAGTGGTAATCAGTTAGAGAGGAATACTTGGTTAAGATTAATATAATTTCTAAAACAGAGTTATGAATCGCAAATTCAGCAACAGAATGCGGCGAGATAAATGACTGCGCGAATGTCACGCAGGAGCCCATGTTAACCCCTGAAGAGCAGCTGACTGAGAAAATCAGCCCTGGGGCCCCAAAACATGGAAAGTGACATCTCACCGATTTTGATGAAACTTGCTGTATGAACAGTACTTGGCTAGTCAACAACTTCCCCAAATATTTCAGCATAGCATTTAGTGGTTGCCGTGGAAACCAGTCTTGTATTTTTTTTTAGCTCAAATGTACCTGTCAGCCAGCAATAAATAAGAGCAAATTTGGCATTTTTGAGGGCAGAAAAATTGTCATCAAAGTGCAGTTTTAAAAAGTTTTTTCTACTTAAACATGAAGCGGCACAACTCCCCTTCCTGGCAAAGTTCAAATTTTGGTGTTCAAGTCAATATTTTTTAATTCAGAATTGTTTTTGAAAGACCTGAAATGGCTTTGCGAAAATGATCAAAAACACTAGCCCCATAACATGTAAACTGTGAGTGTGCAGACCGATCTTTGAGATAATATTCACACAATGTACCAAGAAACATTGTATCTTGCCATACCTGTCATAAAATTTCCTCGAATCACATGTATAATGTGCCTGGAAGAGCTCAAACTTTTCCGAATTTCGTCCATTTCCAGCCTGCTCTGCAGGCGATTATCCCGTGCAAACAGTTTTAACATTGTTTTATTGGTGCGTGTTTTGTAACTCTTGTCAAGTCTTGGCGGTAAACAATCTGGAAACAACAAACAACAACGACTTCCAAACCAACTAGAAGTTAGAAACAATACAGAGTGAGTTATATTTATGTTTATGACTGATAGTATTGCTTTACTACATAACCTGGTAACCAGGGCCGGATTATGGGCGGTCTGGGCTCCGGGGGCCAGGAGTTTGCAAAGGCTCCCCCCCCAACACTCCAACTGCAGGCTCATGGCTTGGAACCGCTGCAGTATTGTATCCCAAAAGTGTGCCATGAAAGCTATCTCTAGGGTGTCCAGCTTGCCACAGAGTGCAGAGGCCTCGCTTCTAGTTTCACGTTTCTCCTGTGAATCTTTGGAAATATTGTTCAATGCCTCTCTCAATTGTGCACAATATTTCCTAAGAGCCTTTGTTGATTCAGCTCTTGAATTCCAGTGAGTACCTGACAAAGATTTCAGTGTGAGCTTCACATCTGTATCACAGAACACCTTTCCCCACCTGTGTGATGACGTGGCACAAAATGTGCACATTGATTGCAGAAAGTCAAAGAAACGGCCAGCTTCTGGGCTACTGTCAACAGCATTTACACAGACTAAATTCAATGAATGTGCTGCACAGGGTACATAACAAATCAATGGGTTTATTCGTTTGATGAGCTGGGACTCCATTGTACTTTCCTGACATATTACTTGCATTGTCATAAGACTGGCCTCGACAGTTAGTTAAGTCTAGGCCCAGGTTCTCCACCATTGCAACAACACACTCAGCCAAACTGTGCCCACTATGATTTTCAATTGGCTCAAAAGCCAGAAAACGCTCAACTACTTCTCCAACATTATTTTCAAACCTGGAAATAAAAGTGAGTTGGTCCACATGAGCAAGATCTGGAGTGGAGTCAACGATAACAGAAAATTATTTGGCCTCTTTAATCTTGCTGATAATTGCTTCCTTTGTTCTTTCTCCCATTAAGTGGATAAATTCCTCACAGATTGTGGATGAGAGGTAGGACACAGAGCTTTGCCCTTGCCTCCAAACCTTTGGAGATGGTCAGCTAGAAAAGGGTCAAATTTGGCCAACAGTTCGACAATGCCCAAGCAATTATCATTGTGAGGTGATCCCAACCGCTCATCATCTCCCCTGAAAGCAAGGCCCCTCTCCCCCAAAAACTGAATTACGGCAACAACTCTTTTCAAAACTTCCCGCCAGTATTGCCTCTCTGCATCAATTTGTTTGACATGATCAGAATCAACTATTCCTGTGTTTTTGGAGCGACTGTGTAATGCTAGCATGCAAACCCTATGCTCCTCACTCCTCTCATGCTCACCGATACGCTCAGAATGTTTCCAATCAGAAAACCCGTGGGAAAACACATGATGCTTACTTGAAAACAGTTTGCAAGCAAAACAAAAGATTCAACCAGATGAAGGGGAGTAAAGTAGCCACTGCCTAGTCACAGAATGGCCATTAGGTAGAGAGCATTTGATTAAGGAATTAGTGAAACTCCTACTGATGCCCCCCATGGTCCTATCCCTACTTGAGGCAGGGTACTTTTCACTTCGATTTTGAAAAGCAGCTGCTCCTCTACTAACCAGAATCGACTTGACCTGTTCAGTAATGGCACTTGGCCATAAAGAAGGGTCATTAACCATTTCACACCAGGAGTTTGAGCCCCTAGCTCCTAATGTGATACTGGTCTCAGTGTACCCCTCCTGATTTGACGAGACTATCTCAGGCAATGCCTGGTCTGACAGTGAGTCTCCTGTCCTAAGAGTGCACAAGTCTTTAATGGTTGTGGTATCTGGCCATAAAGCAGGGTCAATAAGAGGTTCATGACCGGAGTTGGTGTCCCCAGCTTCTGGTGTGAAACTGGGCTCCGTGCAATCCTCCTCGCTTGGAAAGATTTTCTCAGGTGATGCCTGGTCTGAGTGTGGGCCTGAGGCCTGAGCCTGAGAGGTCTATGCTTGATTGGGTCTGTGAGGTCTCCGGTATGATGAAACCAGTGGTGATCTCTTCATTGCTGCAACTCGAGCTACTGATGACATTGTCAATATTTGAATCTTGAGGCTTGTCAAAAAAGTTAGAAATCAAAGGCACATTTAAAAAAAAAATCGGCCTGCTTTGCCTCCCTATTTTTTTTTGGCTTTTCGTTTTGAAGCCCCACTTTTTTGTTTGCAATCTATACTACTGATGCCAAGTGTAATGTTAAGAGTGTTATATCTATTGGATTCTCACGAGGACTTTCACAACTGATTGTAATAATATAGCAATAATACAGTATAAACGAGTACCCACAATACAATACAAGGCAACAAGCCTTAAAAAAGGGTGTTGGAAATGCTTAAGCCTTTTACAAAGGCTTTGAGCCTTTGAAGGTGCAGTGTTGTTTCTTATAATATAATATAATATAATATAATATAATATAATATAATATAATATAATATAATATAATATAATATAATATAAATGGATATAAGCCTTTAAAAAGGCTGTTGAATGTTAAACTGCTGAACAAGTCAGGTTGCACTGGTTGAATACAAAGCCAGTCGTCAAGCTGAAAGGTCAGGTTGTGAGGAGTAGTGAAGCAGGGGTCAAAACATAGAGAAAGCCCAAGTCTCCGCCCCTTCCTTCAGTCCATTGGAAAATCGATATTGGAATTCCACTCAGACTTCCAAATTTGTTCACTGAAAATACAGTAACCCTTACAATGGCTTTAAGTCTTAAGGTACACTATTATTACAATACAATATGTAACCCGGGTGGAAAAAACCGAGTTCATTCAGGTCTCCTCGCGTTAGTCTGGGCATCGTTACGTCACGCCTAGCCGTCACATGACCACGCGCAGTCTATCCGTGTCCCTAAAACGCCGCTACAGGAAGTCAGTCGGGTGATGCGAGCGGGGCACGCCGAGACGGACAAACGCTGCAGGAGCCGACTACCAGCGCTGGAAGACGAAGCAGTTAAATTAGTTTAAACTGCGGAACTGGCCAGGTCTGATGGCGAGCTAGAACTAGGAATTCAATTCATGTGAACTGAGTCCATGCACGTTGGGCAGTGTGTCTGCAAGTCACCTGCTACACTACTCACTTCCCAGGACTTGATCCTCCTGCTCTGGTCGGGCTGGTAGGAGGCTCTTTATTGCAGCCAGTTTTCCTTATTATTTGCCCCCAACTCGTACGCTTGAGCGGCCTGTCACCCACACATATACACTCACACATTCCCTTCCCCCACTTTGGACACTATCCCGCTGGACACTCGAGCCGCCTCAAGTCGTCGTGTTCACAACCCTTCGCGTTGTGGGCAACCTGAGCTTTTATTGAGCTCATGTGAATGGACTGAATTCACCAAACTGATGGGGCTCATTTGATTAGATTGAACTTATTGAATTCATTTGATTACATTGAATGTATTGAATGTTAATTATTCCTTTTGTTTTGTTTGTTCTATTCTTTTCAATATATGGTACCATTTTAAACTGCAAGTTCTGTCTCAGTCTCTTCCTCTCTCCACTCCTAGAGCCGAACTTGGATCTCCTGAACTAGCCCAACAATAAATACTGCCTTGCTTTGTGCAACATAGCACCCATAGGGTTCCAAATTTAGTGCGCACTTGCTACATAATTCGTGGCGAGCCAGCCAGGAGTGGAGTAGGTAGAGCTGAACGTAGTTTTTGAGGTTTTTTGTGTACCTTTAAACATGGAAACATTTGAGAAACGTGGCATTAAAATCCCTAACTCAGTCTTGATTCAGGACGCGAAAAAAACTGAAACCGATGATGAAGTTGTTGACTTTTTGAAGCAGTATGGTTCAATTTCTAAAGCAGAATTTATCGATGAGCCTGATTCCGTTTTCCATCATTGTATTGTAGTCGAGTACACTTCAGGCGCGCCTTTGGTTGCACTTCGCAAGCTTTTACCTTATACTTACATTTGTGAAAGCGATAAGGTTACCTATGAGATTTTGGATTTAGCTGCTGTTTCTGCCAACGAGATTGGAAAAATACAGACCCAGAACTACCTGGTTGAACTCCAAAAAGTTGCCAAAGTAACGGGGCAAGATTTTGCGGTTGTATTAAATCGGGTGATGTCTCTGCTTGGCCAGACTGTCACTGAGCTCCACCCCCCTGCTGGAGACATTGAAGTTCTCCTTGAGGACACGAAGAGAGAGCCGCCAACTACCCCCCTTGGCATTGGGCTGCCTTCATCACTACCCTCGGCTGTCAGTGTGGGCCATCCAGCTGCTGCAGTCTCGCGCCCAAGTGGAACCCAGTTAAAGGTAGAACCAGATCTCACTGTTCCGAATGCACCAAGACTGCCAGCTATGACGCAGCATGATCTGAATCCACCTGATATTCAACGCTATGTGGTTGAGCACATAGTGAAGAATGAAGACAGCCCAGGGCACTATTCAGCACACCGGATCCGAGCCTTTTCCGGTCGGTCCCCGCGACCTCCGAATGAATCAGACTACGACACATGGCGTTCCAGCATAGAACTGTTATTAAAAGATCCTGCAGTGTCTGATCTTCAGCGCTCCCGTAAAATTTTTGAGAGCTTGCTGTCACCTGCTGCTGACATGGTTAAGCATTTGCAGCCAGATACTTCACCTACCATCTATCTGCAGACACTTGACTCAGCGTATGGCACTGTTCAGGATGGGGAGGAGCTTTACGCCAAATTCTTAGACACCTTTCAAGATGCTGGTGAGAAGCCCTCCACCTACCTTCAACGTCTGCAGGTTTCTTTGAACGCAGCGGTTAAGCGTGGTGGAGTAATAAACAAAGACATTGAACGACACCTGTTAACCCAGTTCTGCCGAGGTTGTTGGGATAATTTCCTGATTACCGAGTTACAGCTGAAACAACGGAAACATAATCCACCAACATTTGCAGAGTTCTTGCTACTGCTGCGAACTGAGGAAGATCGTGAGGCTGCAAAGGCTACCCGGATGAAGCAACATCTTGGCTCAGCAAGACCCAGAGCTTCAGCCCATGTGCAGTATGCCTACACAGATAGTGCAGAGAAGGGAGAAATTGCTGTTCTCACCACAGTCACGCAGCGGCTCGCACAGCAACTGGCAGACATCCAGAAACAGCTTGCATCACTCACTGCCAGCCACTCAAGCTTCAGTAAGTCTGCTGCGTTCAAGTCCATGTCTGGCGGTACGCTGGGGGGGAGTCAGAGGGCAGGCAAGCCAGCAAAGACCCTGCCTTCTGTACCCAAGCCTGGCTACTGTTATAGGTGTGGTGAAGACGGCCATATCAAGACGTACTGTGAAAACCCTCCGAACTCTTCTCTTGTGGCCACCAAGAAAAAACAGGTTGCCGAAAGACAAGCAAAATGGCAAAAGTCCAATCCCCAGTCAAGACAGTCTTTAAACTAGATCCAGTTCCTGTTACGGGGCGAACCGGAACTGTTGTGGACCCGAAATGTCCTAACAAGAAGGAAGCTGTACACTGTGAAGAACTGACTCAGACAATACCAGTCGTGACATCTCGATTACCCAAAGGCTTGATCGGTTCCCGCTGTACAGCTAACGTCAAGATCGCTGATCAAGAATGCAACTGCCTCCTAGACACAGGGTCACAAGTTACAACCATCCCAGCTTCATTCTATAACCAGCGCTTTGCTGACCAGCCAGTGAAACCTCTATGTGACATCTTACAAGTGGAAGGAGCTGCAGGACAAGCTGTCCCCTATCTTGGGTATGTGGAGATGATGGTAACGTTTCCTAGGGAGTTCCTAGGTGCAGATTTTGATGTGGCCACACTTGCACTTGTTGTTCCTGATGGAAGATCTGATTTTCAGTGCCCAGTGTTAATCGGTATGAACACTTTGGAGCCACTGTACAGCCAATACATGGAGAGTGAGGTTGCAGAGTTCCAGCCAGCTGCCCATGGCTACAAAGCCGTGCTCAAACTTCTGCGGATGCGCCATCGACAACAACAAGCTGGTAATGATGGAGTTGTGAGGTTAGCCACCAAGTCCCCTGTTCTCATCCCGGCTGGGCACACCACAGTCGTGGAAGGATCTGTTCACCCCAGTACGGCAGCACCTGGTCAATGGGCGCTTGTGGAGCATCCAGCTTCCCCACTGCCAGGTGGGTTGTGTGTCAAGAACTCGCTGATTACACTCCCAAGCCAAGGCCACATGAAAAGAATCCTGGTTGTTCTTACTAATGACTCAGATCATGATGTAATCATCCCACCTATTTGTGCCATTGCCGAACTTGCCCTATCCCCCCAGATCCTGTCCCACCAAGTGTCCCCGAACCATTTATCATCTGAAACATTGAATACTCTGAAGTTGGATTTTGGAGAGTCACCCATTCCTCCAGAGTGGAAGGAGAGGATCGTCAGTAAACTGACCGAGATTCCTGAAGTTTTCTCACACCACGACTTGGATTTTGGATGTACTAATAAGGTGAAACATCGGATCAAACTGCATGATGAAACCCCCTTCAAGCACCGGGCCAGACCGATTCACCCTCGAGATGTTGAGGCTGTGCGCCAACATCTGCGTGATCTGCTGGAAGCGGGTGTCATTAGAGAATCTGATTCACCATTCTCATCACCTATCGTCGTGGTTCGTAAGAAGAACGGGGACATTCGGTTGTGCATCGATTACCGCAAGCTGAACTTACAGACGATAAAAGACGCCTACGCTTTGCCGAACCTGGAGGAGTCATTTTCGGCCTTGACCGGTTCCAAGTGGTTCAGCGTGCTTGACCTAAAATCAGGCTATTATCAGATTGAGATGGACGAGGCTGACAAGGCAAAGACAGCTTTCGTAACGCCAGTTGGGTTCTGGGAGTTCAATCGAATGCCTCAAGGGGTTACAAATGCTCCAAGTACATTCCAGCGACTAATGGAGAAGTGCATGGGGGATCTCCATTTGAAAGAAGTCCTCATTTTCCTCGATGATCTTATCGTGTTTTCAAGCTCACTGGAAGAGCATGAGCAGAGGCTGCTGCGGGTGCTCAATCATTTAAAAGAATATGGTTTGAAACTCTCTCCAGAGAAGTGCAAGTTTTTCCAGACATCCGTCCGATATCTTGGACATATTGTTTCGGAGAGAGGAGTTGAAACCGATCCCGACAAGATTCTTGCTCTTAAATCCTGGCCGGTACCACAGACCCTGAAAGAGCTCAAGTCATTCTTAGGTTTTGCTGGATATTACCGGAGATTCATCAAAGGGTATGCTGCCATTGCTAAACCTCTAAATGATCTCACACGTGGCTATGCGCCTATGTCCAAGTCCAGATCTAAATCCCATTCAGTCCATCTTCGAGATGCAAAGCAGCCCTTTGGAGAGCGATGGTTATCTGACTGCCAAAATGCCTTTGAAACGCTGATAATAAAGCTGACAAGTTCTCCAGTTCTTGGCTTTGCTGATCCCAAGCTACCTTACATCCTCCATACTGACGCCAGTACAACTGGACTTGGAGCGGCGCTGTACCAAGAGCAAGAAGGTCAGCTGAGAGTCATTGCTTATGCTAGCCGTGGCCTATCGCCAAGCGAATCGAGATATCCAGCACACAAGCTTGAATTTCTTGCTCTGAAGTGGAGTGTGACGGAGAAACTGCATGACTACCTGTATGGCGCTAACTTTGTAGTGGTGACTGACAACAATCCCCTCACCTACTTGTTAACCTCAGCAAAGTTAGATGCCGCCAGTCACAGGTGGCTCGCCGCCCTGTCCACCTACACTTTCAAATTGCAGTACAGATCTGGAAAGCAGAACTCCGACGCTGATGGTTTATCTCGCCGTCCCCAGAGCCAACTTACTGATGCTTCATCACAGAAAGATTGGGAATTGATCAACAAATTCACCCAAGAGCATGTGAGCGAACCAGGTGAGGTGGAGGAAGTGGACCCTGATGTTGTGTCTGCCATTTGTCATCGCTGCCTTGTCTTCAGTCAGCCTAGCAGTTCAGCTGAGAGTCCTGTTACCTTAGTTGAGTCCTTGAGCCTGTCCGCTGAGGCCATTCCAAATTGTTATGCCAGAGAAACCAACCATGGGCTACCGGTTGTTCCTTCCTTGTCACATCTGGACCTCAAAGAGCAGCAACGAGCTGATCCAGCTATAAGAGAGGTGATTCACCAGATGGAGACTGGAGAGAAAGTACCTCCCACTGCAAGGCATGAGCTCCTAGATCTAGCTCTGTTGTTGAGGGAGCTGAATCGCCTTGAGCTGCATGAGGACATCTTGTACCGGCGGAGGCAGGACGGGGAACGGGCCTCGTTCCAGCTGGTGCTGCCTAAGGAGCTGAGATCGGTTGTTCTAACAAGCCTGCATGACGACATGGGCCATATGGGCATTGAGCGCACTTTAGACCTTGTACGCTCCAGATTCTTCTGGCCTCACATGGCAGCTGATGTAGAGTGCAAAATCAAGACTTGTAGTCGATGTGTGAGACGCAAAGCCCTCCCAGAAAGATCCGCACTTTTAGTTAATATCAAGACCACTCGTCCCCTTGAGTTGGTTTGCATGGACTATCTTTCACTTGAACCAGACCAGAGCAATACAAAAGACATCCTCGTTCTCACTGACCACTTCACAAAATATTCTGTTGCCATACCCACAGCAAACCAAAAGGCCAGGACAGTGGCAAAGTGTTTATGGGAGAACTTTATAGTGTGCTACGGAATACCTGAGCGTCTCCACACCGATCAAGGACCCGACTTCGAGTCAAAATTAATCAAAGAACTTTGCCAATTCACTGGGATGGAAAAGACCCGTACAACCCCCTATCATCCTAGGGGAAACCCGGTTGAGAGGTTCAACAGGACACTTCTTGGCATGCTTGGAACCTTGGAACCAAAGCAGAAGACCAAATGGAAAGAGTATGTGAAGCCTCTAGTGCATGCGTACAACTGCACCCGGAATGACGTTACTGGCTTCACGCCATATGAATTGATGTTTGGTCGTTCACCACGTCTTCCAGTAGACCTTGCTTTTGGTCTGCCTCTGCAGAGAAATCAGTCCGTCTCTCACTCCCAGTATGTTGAGCGTCTCCGATCTCGTCTTGAGGAAAGTTTCCAAATAGCATCCAAGAATGCTGTTAGATCGGGTGAGAGAAACAAAATGCGTTTCGACAAACGAGTTACACCTTCAAGTTTGAATGAAGGTGACAGAGTACTTGTCCGCAATGTCAGGCTGCGCGGCAAACACAAGCTTGAAGACAAATGGGAACAAGATGTCTACATTGTCTTGAAACGAGCTGGGGATTTGCCTGTGTACACTGTGCGCCCTGAAACAAAGGATGGGCCCGTTCGCACCCTGCACCGTGATTTACTTCTTCCATGTCCATTTCAAGCAGGCACTGATGATTTTAATCCCTTGCCAGATGCTCCATCCCGTTGTCCTAAAACCCGAAGCCAGACTCTTGCAGATTCCAGCGAAGATCTGGATGAAGATGAGGAATGGGAGTCACCTCAAACTCATAGTCCTCCAACTTCTTTTGTTTTCAGGAGTGAACATTCAGCAGCAACCAGCTCGCTGCCTCAAACTGACTCTACAACTGTGTCTTTGGCCAAATGTTCTGAGAATCCCGTTGATGCTGAATCTTCAGCCCTGCGAACCAACTTGCCTGGAAATGAAGAAATCATCTTACCTGCAAATGGAGAAAGCAACCTACCTGAAGATGGAGAAGGCAACCTACTTGAAGATGGGGATTCCTCTGCTGATCCTGAAGCTTTTGAGCCTGGTGCTGGATACTTCCTTGAGGGAGTTCAACTTACCTGTGTCCCGGACGGCCTACCTGGAGAACCTGAGCTTCCTGGCCAAGCAGAGGCATCACCCAGCCCAAATGAGCCATTGGTTATCTCAACTGAGACTCTTACTGAGGTACAAAACTCATCAGACACTGCGGTTGAGTCTGATCCTGTTGTCAGACGTTCGAATCGTCAACGTCAACTACCGAATCGTTTACAGTATGCAGCTCTGGGTAACCCTCTTGTTTCAGTTGTGCAGACCTTTTTTCACGGGTTAGTTGATGCGTATAGTGAAGCGATTGGTACCATTGCAGTAAATAATCTCATGCACCCTCCTGTTTACGAAGTTTAGCATGCACCAGGAGTTGCATGGTCTAACGGGGGGAGTGTGTAACCCGGGTGGAAAAAACCGAGTTCATTCAGGTCTCCTCGCGTTAGTCTGGGCATCGTTACGTCACGCCTAGCCGTCACATGACCACGCGCAGTCTATCCGTGTCCCTAAAACGCCGCTACAGGAAGTCAGTCGGGTGATGCGAGCGGGGCACGCCGAGACGGACAAACGCTGCAGGAGCCGACTACCAGCGCTGGAAGACGAAGCAGTTAAATTAGTTTAAACTGCGGAACTGGCCAGGTCTGATGGCGAGCTAGAACTAGGAATTCAATTCATGTGAACTGAGTCCATGCACGTTGGGCAGTGTGTCTGCAAGTCACCTGCTACACTACTCACTTCCCAGGACTTGATCCTCCTGCTCTGGTCGGGCTGGTAGGAGGCTCTTTATTGCAGCCAGTTTTCCTTATTATTTGCCCCCAACTCGTACGCTTGAGCGGCCTGTCACCCACACATATACACTCACACATTCCCTTCCCCCACTTTGGACACTATCCCGCTGGACACTCGAGCCGCCTCAAGTCGTCGTGTTCACAACCCTTCGCGTTGTGGGCAACCTGAGCTTTTATTGAGCTCATGTGAATGGACTGAATTCACCAAACTGATGGGGCTCATTTGATTAGATTGAACTTATTGAATTCATTTGATTACATTGAATGTATTGAATGTTAATTATTCCTTTTGTTTTGTTTGTTCTATTCTTTTCAATATATGGTACCATTTTAAACTGCAAGTTCTGTCTCAGTCTCTTCCTCTCTCCACTCCTAGAGCCGAACTTGGATCTCCTGAACTAGCCCAACAATAAATACTGCCTTGCTTTGTGCAACATAGCACCCATAGGGTTCCAAATTTAGTGCGCACTTGCTACAAATACAATGCAATACAATTTAATATAATGTAAATGTCCATGAGCTTTTTAATAGGGTGTTGGATGCTAAATCTGAAAGTCTAGGAAAGGTTTTAATGTAAGAATGTTGTTAGGAGTTTTGATAAATGGATTTAACAATATTGGATTTTCACTTAAACTTCCAAAATTTCTGTCATGTGAGGAGTTTCGTTAAAAGCAATGCCAAATGTAATGTGGGAGTGTTGTATTGATATTGGATTTTCACTTGGACTTCACTTTGTTGGCATTGGTGTGTACCGTACACCCCTTTACGGTGGGGACATATGGAAGCAAAATCTGCAAAGTGAAGCGGGGCGAAACTCAGAGTTCTGAAGGTGAATATCTACCAGTCTAAACTCCTTGAAGATGACTGTAGGTTATAATGACACGTGAATCTGCTGTGTATTGTGACTGGACCACTGTACAGCCCGCCCCTGAGTCTAGCTTGGCTATTGGACACTTGCTTCACAATATGGTTCCGATGTGCGATAAATTTGCATGGAGTTAGAGATTTCTGAACTTTTGGAGGTGTCGCAATGACAGTTTCGATGCAATCCATGGACCATGTCGTATTGTGTACACACAATACTGTGCGGGAGCGAAATCATTTCTCATAGAAAATAGGTCCAGGTTCTACTAGCTGTCTACTGGGGCCAGCGTTAAGCCCAGGATATGCTTGCCGTGTGCACATTTTACGCTCGAATGCGTTGCCATGCGCATTTTATGTCGATGTTACACGTGGTAGCACACCTGAACACAATGTACGCAGACATGTGCGCATGTTGCAATATTGACACAACCGCAAGGGGCGATCTTCCGAACTTCCATGTTGAGCTCGTGGTAGAGTCAAACAATGGTGGAAAATATTAATGAGAGCCTGGTTGGCTATCTGCTCCCTACATGATACCGCCAGTATCCAATGTTGCCAATTTAGCGACTTTGTCGCTAGATTTAGCGACTGGCCTTCTCTGGCGACTAAAACCTCATCTAGCGACTTAGCGGCTTTTTAGGTGAATCTGGTGACTTTAAAAAAACACATCTCTCAAGTGTCAAAATCATTGTTTTTCAATGTAACTTCAGCTCTGCACTGCCACCAGAAGCTTATTTCATGGTTAAGCAGCACTGCACATTAGCCCCGATCTCGAAACTGTACCCTTTGGGATTATCAACATAGCCATGTAGACACATTTTTATGAGATCAGTGAGTTGTGCGTGACGATATGACATCATAGTAACGTCATGACGTAATCTAGCGACTTTTCAGATAGCCATTAGCGACTTTTGGTGATTTTTTTTGGTTTTTGGCAACACTACCAGTATCGCGCATAGTGCTCTGATCATTCTGCTGCAAGTATGTGCGGTTGCGCACATAAATTCAGTCACACAGCTTGCATATCCTGGGCCTTTGGGCTCGCTGAAAGGACTTTCATTCAAAACCCTTGGATAAGAGGCCCTTTGTAAGAACATTTGTAATCAGAGGGCCCTCTTAACAGTATGCTCTCCCATTAGGGCTCTCCCTAGGGCCCCCACATAGCCAGAAGTCGCTACCCTTAGCAGGGGCTTTCATAATCATAGGGCCCTCTGAAACCATTCCCCCCTACTTCCTTGAACCCCTAGTTGGTAAACATTAGGGCTCCCTTAGGAGTATTCACAAGAGGCACTACAGCAGGGCCCTCCCAGGGACCCTCTGACTGCCGTACCCCATAGCCCAGGGGCCCTGTGAGTGCCGTCCCCCATGGCCCAGGGGCCCTCTGATTGCCGTACCTTGTGGCCCAGGGGCCCTCTGATTGCCGCACCCCATAGCCCAGGGGCCGTCTGACTGCCATCCCCCATAGCCCAGGGGCCCTCTGACTGCCGTCCCCTGTAGCCCAGGAGCCCACTGACTGCTGTCCCCCATAGCCCATGGGCCCTCTGATTGCCGTACCCCATAGCCCAGGGACCCTTTGATTGCCATTCCTGTCCCCCCCGCCCAATTCATATCACCCTTCTCTCTCGGTTCTTTGCAGATATGCCCTATAACAGTGTGAGTAGTCATAAGATCCTAGAGAATAGAGGCCCTCTGACATCGCAATTGGTATCGGCATTGGCATCTCCATTGCTTTGGGCCCCCCTGGGCCCCTGGACCCTTGGGACCCTGGGTGCCGGCCCCACTGGCCCGGTCCGTAATAGGGCCCTGCTGGTAACAGTATATCATGTACTTATGTCATGTAAACAACAATATGGATGACAGATTATCGTTTTCTTGCTGGACCCTACTACCCTAGCAAAGCTGAATGTACTTTGCTGACAAGATCGATTGAGATGAAAAGAGTGCACCTGTGAAATCGTAATTTGCAGTGGCGGGCGGTGGACAGAGAACAAGGAGGGCGATAAACATGTATTTAAACTGCTTATTAGTCTTGATCTGTTTTCAGTCAATTTCCCTGGTTAAAAACACTTAAACACCCCCCTCTCAGGTGTAGCTAATTGTCCTCATTAAAACGAGAAACCAAACGCGCTAGTTGAACGCAAAAAAGAGCGCGTTTCAATCTTTTTCAATTAAACAATCGTTACGCTCAGGTTTGACGACTTGCTTAGAATGTGACAAAGTTTAACATGCAATAACGTGGTTTTTTTTTCGTGAAGAGTTGCCTATTAAGGCATTTGAATTAAACATTTTATTGAATTTATTGTTCCCTAGAACTAATTGAGTATAGAGTAACTGGAACTGCGTTTTTTCCTCGTCTTAAATTTTGTTTTTCACCTGGTTTCACTGACTTATTTCTCTGTGCTTCACCAAAGTAGATTTTTGTCACAGAAATGACCCACTGACACGGAGCCTTTGATTATCATCTGCATGACAAACTTAGTAATATATTACTGTTACTGAGAGAATTCATATTTTGAGATTTTCATGTGATTTTTTTGGTACCTCTAAGACTTGAGGTTAGGGTGTGTGATATTATGTAACTACCAAGATCTATTTTCATCACAGAAATGACCCACTGACATTTGACAGTCAGTGATTATCATGTGTGTGGCAAACCTTAAACACAAATCCTGGCAGTGTTCATATTATGACATAGTGACTGTAGTGGCATTTAAATCTCAAAGAAAACGTTAAACACTTGGTGCTTGGACAGTTGTGAGTCTGAATAAATTCTGGTGTAATTGTTTCTTATTTTATGAAGAAGGAAAGGACAATGGAGTCTGTGAATATTAACATGGTCTACATGGGCAGCCCTCCTGTTTGTAATATATTTATGAATGATAACATCATGGAATATTAGCATGGTCCACTATGGTCACTCCTTGAATGTGATTGTTCACATTTCCACTCGCATTTTCTGAGCACTTCTTGAAAATGGGGATACATATTTGTGAATGTATTGATAGTTACTATGAAAAGCAATAACTTTTAATGATATTCCCATGGTTCACTGGAGTGAATGGCTGATCTGCAGATGTACAGGGGTCTGATCAATTTTACTATTTTAACTTGTTCTGTTTCATGAACGTGGGGTCACATTGGTGGGAAAAGTATTGGCACTTCATCTGAAAGGTAACAACTTTTAAAGAAATCAATGTGGTCCACACAGGTCAGTCTTTGATAGTCAGATGATGACAGGGTCTGTGGATGATCTGCAGATGATGATGAATCTCCCCATTTTCACTTGATTTTCCATTTTTCAAAATAGGCCCACATTCGAGTGGAACATACTGGCACATGAAATGAAAAGCAACAAATTTTTGATATTCAGATGGTCTAAAGGAGTGTCTCATTACATGTAATGTATTGACGGGGTCTGTGGATTGTCTGCAGATGCAAGGGGTGCATGTCAATTTCACTGTCATCACTCAATCTTGCTATATCTAAAAATCTGCTCAAACTGTATTGTTCACAGATTTACCCAGCATAATATGCAAACAGATTTTATTCAATGAATCTGAAGCTGAGATGTCCCCCTTTAATATCTTTGTAATGAAAACAGCCAATCACGGTCTACTCACTGACAGGACACCAAGCAATATTGCCAATATTTTGTATTTTTCCCATTTCTGAAAAGTGTATAAACTTGATGACACAAAAGACATAACCGTGTTTTACACTTGTAATGTACCTATAGATGTTACACATGTACAAAAGAGTGGAATTTGGCCATTTTATTGATGTATATTTTTCATATGTGGCTTAATACTATCATTCTCTATCCTAATGTGAAAATGATGCAAATTCGACCACGTTGAGAGGCCACACTGGCTGAATTTAGCACTTTTTTAACAAAGCCTGTTTCCATGTCAACCAAAATTAATATAGTTGAAACAACTACTGCATTTGCCATTTTTCATCATAATAAGCATGTGTGAAACATTTCATTAAGATCTGCCGACCCGACTTTCCACCCCATTGCTGATTCTCTCAGTCTGCTGCTCTTAAGCCCGACGCGCCGGTACCGGGGGCCGGTTATTACACATAATAAATACAGCATATTTCCAAATTGCAACATTGTCATGCAGCATATCCACATTTCGCAAAGAAACTAGGCAAAAAGCTCATGTGGACCATTTTTCCTTGAATACCCAAACATTAAGGTAGGCCAAAAAAGTACTGATTTCATTCGATATTAGTGGAGGTTGAAAACAGAATTCTTTCCTTTAAGTCATAACTGTATTTTCAAGCAACGCTATCATAAAAATAGTTAACATTCATGTGTCTACGTATCAATTACAGTCGCAATTTTCCTAACGTCTTTTTCACTCAGTTTCAAACAAAGACTCGGCAGCAGGAGAGGTAACCATCAGAGCCAAGTCTTTCAGATCAATGCGGAAAGAGAAAAAACCTTATACTTTCAGTGTAAGGCAAAGTTATCCTGCTGGTTCGGTGCAGGCTGGTTTCATGAGACGGGGTCATCAAATCAAGTTTCTGCAAATCAGTACACAAAATCTAATATTACTTAAAGCTAGTTTTAGTTTGTATTTTGTAATTTTTGCCAAATAGTTTGTAAGTTTTTAATAGGGAGACATTTCGACTTGACATAACTTCCAGCATCAACACAGCGCAGATGACTGAGCGGAAGTGGTCATCCCGGCTAAAATTTAGGGGAAGTACATTACCTCCCATGCGTGCTTATAGCCCATAGTATGCTGAAACCAATGGGTAATGTCACGGTTCTTTCGTGCATCTTTTTATAAAGTCTCTGGTTTGGATCAAAATCATATGCTTTGTCTCATGCATTTTTGCGTGTCCTCACGTTCATCTATTCGAAGCCATTTTATTTTTGAGTTTTGTCAGAATGTGTTTTTGAGAAAGATTAGAGAGTCCTCCGCTCTTCTGAGGAACAAGTTAATAACCTATGAGTCCTGTGTGTGTATATATATATATATATATATATATATATATATATATATATATATAAACCTATAATGTTGCAACTTGTTTTAAGGACAGTAGGGCCATACTTTTAACAAATGAGTTGAAAACATATTTTCTTTAAAAGCTAATATGGTGCAAAGTAAAGACAAAATTCAAACTGATTTTGTGTGATAGGAGAGGTTTGTCCAAGCTATGTCTCCAAGATGGCATAATTGGGTGGTGCTTCACTTTTGCCCAGGTGAAACTTACCAACAAACCAAAGATAAAACATAACCTTGTTGACGGCAATAAAAAGGCCTCACACTCAAGTTGATGCTTAAAGTCTTTATTGGGCAGAAAAGAAAGATATTTCAAATAGAGCAAAGACAGGCCACCAGCAAACAATTAGATTAAATTATAGACCAAATTATCCAAGTTTTAGTGACAGCCAGAGAGAAACACTTTGAAGTGACCTTAAAAATGCCCTCATATCTGACACTGGAATGAACTTTTCTAATTAAGAGGAGATTATTCAAAGTATCCAATAGACTGAAAAGCAACTCAAGCCATAGTATTATTTAGTATAAGTTTAATTAAAAAAAAAAAAAGAAAAATGAGAAAAAGAAATATAAACACCAAAAAAATGGATGCTGAAGCACTTCTTAATTTAGACGTGTACTAAAGAAATAAATTCAAAACTCCATCAGGCCTCTTATTTTAAAAGTTCTTGATCCTTTATACCTCCACTTCAGTTTGTCAGTACCAATACGCTGAAGTTCATCACCCATCAAATGCAAATTAACACAGACGCACAACTGGCCTCCTGCCACTAAAGACCTTAAGGGCAACCAAATTACATTTCTGCTAATAATATGGTTTGTTGATTTTAATCAAATACCTTTATGCATAGGGGTCATAATTTGGAAATTCAATGTTTCAACATTCCAAGGAGATTACATCTAAATTTTCGATAGTTAGCCACAACCAAAACATTCCCAAGATGAAATACGAAGACCCTCATTGTCTGGAAAAATAATGCGGTAAAATGTACCAATATATCTCACTCATTTCGCGTAAAAGTTTCCATTAAAATTCCGTAGAATTAAATTAATCTTGGAACCGAAAATGTTGTACACATGCAACAATATTTCCAGTGGGAAAAAATATGAATATTTAACTGGATGCAGTTTCTTGAAATTATGAATCCTGATATCTAACTATAAAAATCCTGTTAAGTTAATTTATGAATCCTGCAAACAATATGAATCCTGATATTTAACAGTATAAAACAAATTATGTCACAATATCAAACTTGTTATTTAGCCATTTTTTAATTTTAATTTTATTTTATTCTGCTTTTAATCCATGATCAGCGAGCCTGGTGACAGCCTGCCCATGTCTTCTGTTTTGTGCTGGTTCAATTGTCCCCTGTATCTGTCCTGGGCTTCTAAATGTCTGTGCGTACGGCTGATGCCCTCTCCTGCGGCTGCAGAACAAATCTGTCGACGGGTACTGATGCAGTCACCTTCACTTTGACCATGTCATTTGAATGCATAAATCCTGCCATTTATTACGACAGACATGGTTAGATATGGATTCAGCAAATTACAAATGTTTCAATTCGCCTTTTACGTGACACTGACTAGAATTCTGTTCTCAGGAAAAGACTGGGATCCAGCGATGCATAAATTCTAATTTAACTTTTACTTCGCGCATCAGGATTATCACTGCCTTAGATCTCAGATGGGGGAAACCGTTCGTAGCCAGTGTTTGACTTCTTCATCTTGTACGCCACCACTGCACACACCACAGCGACAGCAAACAGGAGCGTCTCAGCAACGACATTGAGGGTGAAGGCCAGGCTGGGAGCAGTGGAAACACTGAGACCTGAAACACAAGCAGTAAATACTGTCACTAACTCCTGAGATTTCTTCCCACTGGGGAGTTTTTTCTCACCACTGTTTTAGGATTTTTCTCCCTACCGGGAGTTTTTTGCCTCATTTGCTGTAGTGGGGAATAGGCTGGGCACTGCCCTTTCAGTAACTCATCTCTGACTGTAAAGCGTCTTTGTGACAGTTTATCTGTGAAAAGCGCTATACAAATAAATTGAATTTGAATTTTGAATTAACCGCACAGCCCCAAAGACCTGCTTCACAAAGTTAGCAGGAAAAGTATTCCAAGTAAAGCCTGGAGTTGTGATAAAACCAGAGCATGGACTGCAGTAAAAGACCTGCTCTGGATTTTACTCAGGGCTGTTATAGAGCTCACGCAGTGATCCTGCTTTGTGAAATAACCACATGGACTTAACTAAATTTATATTTCATGTATTTACCATCTACTGATACATGAGTAAATGAACCAAGACAACGGTTCAGCATCTTAAAGTTGGGCGAGAGCAACGCTAACCTTGAGCTCTCAGTTCTTAAGTCTCAATTCAGTTCGTCTTCAGTTTTCGTCTTCAGGACAGTTTTTCTAACTTAACAACATACTAATTTGATGATGGAGTAACTGCAAGTTATTTGTATTCTTCATATGATATTGTATATTCTACTTTGATCTTTAGATATGAAATTATTGTTCATAATCGCGGCCACATTATTAGGATCATTCAGCATGAAATTTTCTGCATTGCTTGTGCCATGAATTACTGCCAGTTACATCAATCCAGATTTCTCAACAGGGTCGTACATGGCATAAGCATTTACATCAGAAAAACTTGTATCTTGTCATTACCTTTCTCATCAGGGCTCCTCTTGAGTCTCAAAGGGCCCTGAATTACATTGTGTCTGGCAGACTCTCCAGCCACAGATCTTTTACGCTTCATGTCAATGCATCCTAGAGAGCATCTTGTGCCCGCCAGCCCCTGAATGCACAGTATGACTGTGCAGGTGATGTAAACCTGCACCCATGAAAAGACATTCATCCATCATTTTCACATTCAAGATTACTCCATGAGAAAAAGTAAGGTGTAACCTCATATGGATGATGAAAAATATTTTACACTTAATAGTCATTCATAATCACACAATAAGGAAAGCAAAAAAAACAAAAAAAAACACAATAATTCAAGAAATATGTACCATAACTTATTGGTGTCAGAAATTGTCTTCCATCACGTCTGTACCTTTCTAATAAAGTTGGGAGGACACGGAAAATTACAAATAAAAAAGCATAATGATGATTTGTTTGTCATCCTGCAGTTTTATTAACCCTTTGAGCGCCAAATACATTTTCAAGGAATTAAAAATGTAGTTATCCTGAGCAGTTGAAAACTTATCATGTGGCAACTAGGTTAAAAGAGCTCCCCTGCGGAAGGTAACGTTATGACCGGTTTCTTTACTAACTGTTCAGATCAGTCACTGTCATTCATTTTAAAATTTGTACGTTAACGCCATAGCTGGCAATTTACTTTTGTCGGGTGAGGAACAAGCACCTAACTTTGAGAGGGTGCAAACTGCTTCTGTCAAGAGCAAACAGACCTACTTGTTTGGAGCGATAAAGGTCTGTTCACCAGGTGATCCCTTTTGCATGGAAAGATTTGAAGGCCATTTGAACCATATACCAAATAGTATGCATGGTATTAAAGTAAGGGCTCTACTGAACTAATTATTTGTATTTCCTCCCAAACAAGCAAAATGTTCATGTGTAAAACATGCCCTTTCATCCCCCACTTCCACGGGACCCCACCACCATTTTGAAGGCATTATTTTATGAATACATAAGGCAAAACATATGTCGTTTGCGACGGACAAAATTGCGAACAACATTACTGCAACATTCGCTTCCCTCAGCACCGGCATGAAACTACAGCCCACTTAATCGTCTAAGAATGTTAGCTGTCGGGTAAAATCTCAAAATTGCTTACAATAGGACATCACGATATGTTGCTTTTGCTAAATGGATTATTCAGTCACACAATCACTTTGACCACTCATTGCATGTGAAGAGCTGGGCGTTTAATGGATGCGTCTCATATACCCAAGCATGAGTGTATCGCCTCCTCAGCGCCTGTTCCCTCAGTCTTCAAATATTCCCTCATTTTTAATGTATTTTGTTGCCCTTGTCCCAACATTTCTGAAATACGGTACATTGCAGGAATCAAATCAATAATGAGGGAGTATTAAAGAAAAAAAAAAGGATAAAAATGTTTTTTATTTCATCTGCCATTGTGCCAAGTTGAATAAAGGTCACAGATGATGCCATCCCAACTTTTTCTGACAAAATATTAAAATAATTACTGAAATGGATGTTCAGATCTGCAACTTGTTTGTAATTTCAACACTTGTCTTGAAAGGCGCAGATCCTGCATCTGTTGGTTGTGTCATGTAGATAAAAACTATATTACAGTGCGACAGTTTGTGTCAAGTACATACGACTGTATGAGAGAAATAATAGGAGAGACCCAAAGATACTGCGGTATTACCTGGTCATGATCTCCAATGAATTTGAATGCTTCCAGACTAAGCTTGATCTCCTGGGTTAAAGTTTCAATCCTGGTCAAGGAAGTATCCCTGTCACAGCTAAAAAAAACACACACACACACACACACATATATGAAGAGATATTAGGGGATCATGGGCATTTACAACCAAACAAACCTTTTTTGGCGATTCTTTAAGATTGTTCTTTTCCCATTGAACTTCTAGTCATTTTTGCATTAGTGAATACCCGTCCTCGATGATGTTGTAAAATGTCGTGTCTTCGGAGTCCTCTCCTGGTGTAGCTTTGCAGGACTCCACAAACAGCTCAGTGTTAGCCGCAGATGTTGCTTTGATGCGCATGTAGAAAACATCTCGCAGATTTACTTCAAAGGGGTCGACACTGGTGTCCACAGGTGTCATGAAAGTGTCGCTGTCAAAGAGCTCAAACGCAAATGTGAACGAGCCGACTTGATCCTCTTCAAACACATCGGCAGTGCGTTGGGGCTGGAAAAATATTAACAGTGCTTTGGTCTTGGGGTAACTGCAGGAGAACTTAATCTGGTTGTCGTCGGTTCGGGTAATGGTTCCATCCTCAGTCAAATGAAGTGTATTTTTGAAGACTAAATTTGCACCGACCTCCTGCATTAATGAAAAAAATACATTAAAACACATTTAAAACTCGCCATGTACCCCCTTTTCCCCATTGATTATGAGTGCAGAATTTGATATTTAGGCTAGCGTTCAACTTTTGCAACGCGAATAATATTTAAATACCTCAGCCTCTGTGTCACAGCCATCCAGTGATGTGAATGCCACCACTTGGGTTCCGCTGATGGTCCCAGTGCATGATGAGTCGCTGAGGGTAAAGGTACCTGCAGTGTAACCAGGGAACAAGGACAGATCAGCCACAATTGTCATGATTGTGTCTGAACAAGTCACAGTCTTGGTACCATCCTGAGCGGAGGTGCAGCTGATCAGAGCCAGGAGCAGCAGCAGTGCACATGGAGCCATCCTGTCCATATCTCTCCTCTCTCTCAGGGTTACTGAGCTGGCCTTCAGTCTCCAGCACATCGGCTCTTATAGGCGCACAGTCCACCCAGATTCCACAGTGACACCTCAGGAATGAGGGACAGACAGCATTCCTACTATCCGAAAAAACTTTTTCATCCTAATTCATTGTTCACTCCCCAAAAAGTACATCTGAGGAGGAATGAGGTAATTAACGCAGTTGAAAAGCACATTGGAACAAAAACAGGTGTACTGTGCACATAAAGATACTCAGACTTTCCAACCTAATTCCTGGTACTCATGTTGAAAAATGCCAATACATCTTTCCAAAGGCAATCAAAAGCCTTGAATTAAAAGTTGATCCAGAATGCTCGCTTAATACACGCACTAAGGATGTAAATGAATCCATCTTACTATGAGCAGAGTCCCAACCTTTACGATGCTCTACACTTACTATGTATATAAGATCCTCTCATCACTACAAGCTGAAACTAAAGCATAAAATGGAAAGCCCGTAATGAAAGCTGAGAATGTGCGCTTAACGACATAATTTTCCTCTGCCAGTCTTACATTGTGTGGTACAGAGTGAAATTAAGAGACTTTACGCCTTTATTTGTTCGCAATCATTATGGAGCTTATTGTGCCTTGAAAATATAATTCAGTTTTTTTTTTTCACCAACTTCGGAGAGCTTTGGTTATTGAGGCTTTTTTTTCTAATTTGGGAAAAATCAGCACTTATAATTGATGCTGACGCTGTTGTAGGGTGTTTAAAGAAATGGGCCCTTGTCAGTATTCCTAAAGAAGCAAAACTGTGTTTAATGGTGTGACGAGAAGTCCCCTGTGATCTGGAAAAACCTAGTGAATTTTTCAGTGACAAGGATTCTCGCAAGTGAACAAAAACGTTCAGATTCTGGACTTTGCCCAACCTAAATAAATAAATAGTAGAAACTTGATTTTGACTGTTCAAATAACACAAGTAGCAAGTGTTTTAAGGTTTGCAACTCTCTTTATTACTGCGAATGAGGGTCAAACTCAGTTTGTTCTAAAACTGACACACATACAAAATAGTTCCCAGGTCACAGGAGAAGTGATCGGAGGGACGCGTGTGGTCATGTGGCCCCACTGCCCCCAATTTTCTGCTGTATCTCCAGGTCCATCAAAGCGAACAAGAGAAGATGGACAGCATTATTTATTTATTTTTCTTTTAATCCTTTATTTAACCAGGGAAGTTCCCTTTAACCAGGGAAGTCCCATCAATATCATTTTTTCCCCAAGGGAGCCCTAAGGCTGGCAGGGGAGAGGACAAATAACATGGCAAATAGATGAGGGGATGATTAAGTGGCAGGTTCACTGAGCCAAGTTGGAAATTCAGCCATGACATTGGGGAACCCCCTACTCTTGTCGTAGAGTGTCATAGGATCTTTAATGACCACAGAAAGTCAGGACCTCAGTGTAAAGTCTCATCTGAAAAACAATATCTCCTTCAGTACAGTGTCCTCATCACTGCACTGGGACATTGTTCCACTAGAGGGAAGATCACAACCTACAGGACCTCTAACACCTCTTCCAGCTGCAACTCAGTTTTTCCAGGTGGTCTCCCATCCAAGTACTAATCAAACACATGCCTGCTTAGCTTCAGCCACATGGCTTGGAGCAGATCGAGTAGTGGTATGGCTCATGGAAAATGATTCTCTGCCTTCTACACACTATGTTTTGTAAGGATGATGTTTTGTAAGGGCAACATAATGGTTGTGCAACCGCTATAAGCAATGCACAAAACCTCAAAGGTTAACTAATTTACTCTAAATGTGGAGGCAAGTAGGTCTATTGATGTTACCGTTTCCCTCCTGTCAATTCTTGATTTCATGACTTGTCTCTTTCCTTGTTCTGGGGGACATTTAAGCACCAGCTCCTGTGCACTTTCGCCTGCCATATTCCACAACCCATTTTGTGATTCATTCATTTGTGTTATAAAATACATTAATTTTAACCAGGCATTCCTCTTTGTCTGATAGCTATTTGCAGGGCAGCATGAGATTTTCCGCTCTGACACATAAGAAGGTCATAGGATACAATGGAATCGTGATCGTTAAGCCACATCTACCGCTGCTGCTGTGTTTGTAAAGATTTCTTGCTGCGCTGTAACGGTCACTGTTCTTTATTGATTCATTTCATATTTGGCTTGGATCTTGCATGTGGTGAGATCACAAAGTATATCGATTTTGGGAATGATCGCTTTTGGGGGTCTTGAAATACACATCCACCTGCCGACGACCAACTGACTCTTATTTTTGCAGGCTGTACCAGCCAGAGGCATGGCTACATCTACACAGCAAGACAGCGATCCTTGAGGAGCCACACTACGGTCAAGCACAGACTTCAACGAAAGATTGCTTGGGCAAAGGAAGTTTAAGTTGGCCAAAGATTTTTAGATTGAGTTAGATCATTTTAATGCGCACGTCACAACCCTCTTGTGTCCTTGACTGGAGCGACCCAATATCCAATAGGGCACATTGCAAGGCAGATACGATCACTGATAGTGACGGGTCGAAGTTCAAAATGTAGACAAGTGGAATTCTGCTCATACCCGCGCACAGTTGAACGCTAGCTAATATAATTGCAATTTATAGTGTTTAGTTCCAAGGCATGGTCTCTGACTTTGAGTTGAATTTAGCTATTATTTGAATTTTGCGGTATTTTTCACGTTCATATCTGTGCATGCATGCTGGTTTTCTATTGAGAAGCTGCACAAAGCTCATCGCATTCCGACATGCATGGATTGGCTTGGCAGAGCTAGCCCTCTTACTGGAAGTGCGGTAAAATAAACATCTAAAACGTCTAAAAGAAATCCCGTTCACTTATCTCGTCTCACGATTTACAACAGTTTCGCGCCATATCAGGTCGCTCCAGTTGGTTCCTCCTCCTTTCCAGGAGCCTACATGTGTTTTGTAGTTCTGCCTACTTTAATTGATTTATTGTCTCGTTTATCCCCTTTCTCTCAGGTGTTGTCATTTGTATGCCACGCTCCACTTGTGAACATCTGATCTATATAAGTTAATTTTAACAGAGTATGGTTGCTAGATTGTCACATTTTGCACACTACAAAGCCTCCCAGTCAGTGTGTCTCCTCTAGTTTTGAGCTAAGCTTTGCCTCTGTGTTTTTTGGTGAGAAAAACATTATTTTTCTTCAGAGTCTTTTTAATAGGAACAAGCTCTCAAGCCTTTTGATTAGTCTCCAGGATTGGGACTGCATTCTTGTTAAAGTTTTGTTCCAGTCTGTTTCTCTGAGTCAGTTTATTGGAATCATCTTCTCAGCCTTCATCGGTCTTCACAATTAGGTCTGTGTTCCTGCTAAACACTTTGGTTCAACTGTCAAGCAGGCTTGCTTCTGCGAGAGGCATTAACTCCTGGCCTCTGCCCTGGGACGACCACTGGCTTGGGCTGGACACGCCCCCACCCTCTCCAGTCATTAACAAATCGACGCCCCCTCCTCTGTTCTTGGTTGCAGCCTTTCCTTCTACTTTCACGTCAGTCCTTTCAAGTTTTCCTGTTTTCAATTACTGCCCAGTTGCCTGTAATTATTTTTTAAAATTTCATCCAACAACGGAGATATTTAACTGCACCTGGTGACGGTGGGGGCTTAGAGGGAGGCCGTACAGTCTTACAGTAAATAACTGTAGGCTCATAGCCAAATGTTTTGTACAGGTTTCGGTTGTTTATGGTTGTTTGTGAGTGACCAATTGAAAAGTTTTTAATGCCCATCCTTTATCTATACTGCCTCTTACTTGCTTTTATGTCTGTGCAGGACCATTCTGTGATGGCTGGTGGGTTGAGACGCCAAACACGGCGGCCAGAAGAAAAGGAAGTCTCGCAGATTGAGAGAGAGACAAACAAAGAAAACAAGAGAGAGAGACTCGCGCTTCCAAGGGACCGAGGTCCCTTCCGAGTGCAAAGAAGCAAAGCGAGCAGACTGAACAAAATAGAGGGGAAAATCTCGGTAAGCGAGATAGAGATAAAGCACCAAGCGGTGCACGAAGGAGAAAAAAAGAGAAAAAATCACTAGCTGCTAGCGCTTTCCTCTTTAGAAACTAATTCCTCAAAATAATCTCTGATTAGAGACTTTACCGGCTGTAGAGCCAATATAGCTCTGACACTCTAGCGAAGGTGGCGAGGCGGAGCTAGAGTTTAAATAGAGTCCGGGCGTCGCCCACAAGTAATGCCAGCTGGGCAAAGAATTTGATTGTGGGCAAAATGAGTTTCTCCCAGACGAGAGAATCAAAGAAAGCTCGCCAGCGTCCAAAAACCATGACGCATTCGCAGTGTCTACATGCACTGGACATATGCCTAGAATGGTGCTTTGAGGTTTATTAAATATTTCAAAGCCCTTCCTCACCATCGGTCTTTGTATGTTCAGACTTGTGCACCTGTAGACTTAACCACTGACATTTTTTATTCATAAGGGTATTCTTCATCTGCCTGTATCTCACAGTGCCTATACTGTAAACCAAGAAAAGCGTGTTTACAGTTTACAGAACTCAAATATTTTGTAGAATGATTACCTCAAAAAAAAAATTGTGTTGGCTAGCTCAATTTTATTGTGTGGAAGGAACTTATAGAAAATAAGATAAACTTCATTTTCAACATTTTTTTTCGTTTCTGCGCGGAGCGTACGTCGTATGCATAATTCGTAGGTGGAACGAACGTGGACTGTCAGTGATTGTCAGTGGATGTGCGTCGAAGGCGGTTTGTGCGTGATTTTGAGTTTTGAACGGTTCAAAATTTTTCTGACGCACAACTGTGCGTTGGTGTGCGTAATTCATGAGTCGGCATGCGTAGTTTATGCGTCGAGTATGCGTAACTATGCGCGGGACACTCGTCGGCCGTTAGTGCTTATGCGTCAGAACTGGTTTGAACCCGCACACGTCCACGTCCGTCCACTGATGCCCCACGTTCATATCACGCATGAAACGCGCATGTATCACGTTCATTCCACTGACATCCACTGGGCGTGCGTCGAATGTTCGTAGAATACTGCACCGTATTTGCTAGTATGCGTCGACGTGCGCGATATGTCAGTGATTCGTCAGTGATTGTAAGTGATGCATGCGTGGTTCATGCGTGATTCGTCAGAGATTTCTACCCCCCCCCCGACACCCCGAAAAATTGGTCAATTTCTCAAGGCACAAGCACGTACAAACCCAATCTGTGGTGATTTGTGAGTGATTCTGCGTGATCGGCTGTGTGACTGGGCCATTAGCAGCTAAGTGCGTTTTCCATACGTGATCCATCAGTTTTGGGCTGTGTGACAGGGCCTTAAAATTCACACTGAACTGGGGGAAAATGGCATTTAAGTAGTTTTCTCATCTAGGATTCAGTGGCAGAGTATCCTGAATATCCTGAAGCTGGTCTCATTCAATGCATTTAAAATAATTCTTGATGATTCGGAAGCAGTTGCATCTGGTTGGAGACGCTTTGACTTATTAATGAACTTTTTGTAAGATCCTATATGTTGGTGACTTGTGACGAATGCTGATGAATAATTTTGATATATTTTGAATCAGTGATTTACTTCCTATTTTTATCGTAAATTGTTATATATGCTTGTGTCTGCAACCCTGTTAATTGTGCTGTCTTGGCTAATACACTCTTGTGAAAGAGATTTTACTCTCAGAGAGACTTTTCCAGGTTAAATAGAGGTTGATAAAACAATAAAATTATTTGTTGCATTCTAACATCTTTTTGAATATTGTGCAAGACATTGTCACGTGAAGAACGCGCAAGTCATTATTACCATACCCTGCGTATCTGTGATATAACATGGATTTGAATGGGTGTTCTGTCTCTGCAATTTGCGTGTCAAGTTTTCAAACACATTCTTGACTACCCAATAGTATGGGCACAATCAAAACTGCAATTATGATTCTCATAATTAGGAACAATTTGCTTGAAAAGAACTGGGTTCATATTTGGCATTTTTCACATTTTGTTGTTTTACACTGTTGGTGTGACCTTTTCAAGATGAGAACCTGTCACACCCAGATTTGAAACTGAAAGATGGTGAAATGATGAACACAAGGGCCTAAGGAAAATGACTGAAAGGAAAGACACGTGTAATGAGGGGGGAATATTTGAGGTTATGGTCAGGAATAAGTTCTGAAAGAGGAAGCAGACGAGAGAAGCCACATGTTTATTAACTGCAATGTGTATGACTATCTGGCCGGGCATAATAAGGCCAGTGAGAATGCATCATGGTCGCAATCATCTCATTAACACATTAGAAGTCACCAACGCAGTGGCTCCTGACATCGGTTCTGGAGATCCCCAGTGTACGTCGCTTTTCATTCCAAACGGAACTGTGATAACTGTCTTGAACTGCTTAAATTTTCATGAGTGGGTACTTTCCATGTTCTCATTGTGCAGGTCTTGATCAGTTTCATTTGCTTTGTCTTTGAGCTTGACATTAACTGCTAAAAGGTGATCTGACACTTTCACCCATCAAAAGCCATTTGATAATTTCATCAGTTTAAATTTTCTTCTCTTATTAAACACATGGAACATAGTGCAACGTGAAAATGAAACTCCTCAGGGAATGGATGACTGTGTCTTGTGTCTGTCCTCCTTACTAGAATAACGATTTGTGCTGATCTGAGCATTTGCCAGGTTTTAACATGATATGGTTAATTAATTAGGTAATGGTGAATTTCAGATGATGGCGCTGTGTAATCCAAAAGTAATGTAACTAGTTGTGTAACTATTTACTTTCAGCTGTGAGTAATTTAGTAAAGTAAGGGATTCTTTTTTTAGAAGTAATAAGTAATGTGTAATGCATGACTTTTTTAGAGCAACTTCCCCAACACTGATGATGTATGTTGGTCATGCTGGAGTGGGTGAGGCTGGGGGGACCTCATTGGGCAAATCCCCCCCACTTCACAATCCCTGATGGCTGTAATGCCCATCCGTCCTGGGCATTCTCTGGCTGCCTGCCCGCTCCTCTCTCCTCAAGATTCAATGACCCCCGCTGCTCACTTTATTAATAAGCTCATCTGGTTCCTCTTTGTTGATCATTATTCCCTTTTCTATTTATACCTTAGTTTTCCTTTTTTCTGGCAGGTAGCCTGAGTTCGTAACACCACTTTGTTGAGAGAACTCCCTTTTTGTTCTTTAGTTATTCCCAAGTGAAAGTTTTGCCTTTGTTTTATTCATTCATGGTGTTTATTTTAATAAAATTTGCGTCTGCACTTGGATGCTCTATGTTCAATCACTCTCATGGTGTGCTTCAAACACCCTTGGGCACCAGGACACTGTCACATTGGCATGTGTACTCCTGAGTTCTGACAGGGGTGTGCAGTTTGGAGAATGGCATGTGTATTAAAAAAAAAAAATAGCTCAGAAGAAAGTATCCTCCTTAATTTGAAGATCCAGCCCATCAGGTGCTTTTTGCCCCCAGGGGCCCCTAAGCCTCATCCTAGGGACACCCACGCATCACATTGTCCCTGAATGCATGCAGTGAACTGATGGCCACATTTCATGGGTACATGTGATGCAGGGGCAGAATGTTCCAGCTGAATGTGTTTCTCTCACACGTGATGAAGGCCTGCAGCTGGATTTTAAGTCAGCAACAAGTAAAAAAATGCGCAGGCAGTTCTGAAAAATAATTGCAGACCTCAGATCACAGAACTATTGTGTATGAGCTTCAAAGCACATTTAGTCCAAGTGTTTTAGTTTGTAGACTGAATGTAACAAGGGTTTATTTTAGAATTTGATTTTGTGTTGTTGGGGGGAAAAAAAAAAACAATTTGAACTTTAAAGCAGCAGTTTGCATGCCTTCTGACTACCAAATGTACCTGAAAAGAGGCGTTTAATTGAGGGAAAAAGCGGTCGCACATGTGCGACTATTTTCATTCAAAGGTCGCACAGAAACGGCTGCAATAATAAATAAGATAAACTTAATTTTCAACATTTTTTTAAGTGCTGTGAACGAAAATCATTAAGTCGGCATACTCAATTTTTTTTAAGGTAATTGGTTTCCACAAAACATTTGGGTTCACCACACTTGTCAGGGTTTAAAATGTACAGATCTAAATCCTACAGAAAAGTATGGGATTTACTGCCTTTGCTCTCTGGAGTTATTCCTGTTATCTGTCCTTAAAAGCCCTGTCACACAGCGAAAACGCATAAAAAGCGCATAAAAAGCGCACAAAATCTAGGTTATACGCGATTGTGCGTGGAAAATGCGTGATATGCGTAAATCATTAGTGGAGCCTGCGAAAGTCATAAGTTTTTATGCGTCGAAAGTGGGGGCGGGGGTGGGCTTGCGCGCTCGTACGCGAAAATCGTTTTGAATTGCACAAAAATGTAAAGGCCCAGTCACACAGCCGATCACGCACAAATCACTCTCAAATCACGCACAGATTGGGTTTGTGCGTGCTTGTGGGTTGAGAAATTGACCAATTTTTCGGGGTGTCGGGGGTAGAAATCTCGGACGAATCACGCATGAATCGCGCATGAACCACGCATGTATCACTTGCAATCACTGACATATCGTGCACGTCGACGCATAATAGCAAACACGGTGCAGTATTCCACGAACATTCGACGCACGCCCGACGCATGAATCACCGGCGGAGCACGCACGAAAAACGCACCTTCGGCGTCACTATCGCTTCGGTTCAGCGCATATAAAAAGCGGTGAACGACGGGAGTTCCTCAGTACCTTTCGCCAATCAAGAACACTTCAAGAGATGCCACCCAGGAAAGCTCGCTTGCACTCAAAGACAAGGGTGCAGAAGAAGAAAGCTGCTGAAGAAGAAGTCCATGTAGATCCACCAGAAGCTGCTGCTGCTGAAAAACCTGCTGCTGGTGCTGCTGCTAGGAGGTCCCGTAGGTCTGGAATGGCAAAAGTGCCCGAAATGGCTGCTTTTATATGCCAAAATACATACGTGAGTTGTCAGTGGTTCGTCAGTGGAACATCAGTGAATCATCAGTTTTCTGTCAGTCAGTCGTGCGTCGGAAATGCGTCACTCGTCAGTGGATGTGCGTCGTTATGCGTTTTCCGTCAGTGATATGTCAGTTATTCGTCAGTTTTATAATTGATTGTCAGTGGATGTCAGTGGAATGAACGTGATACGTGCGCGTTTCATGCGTGATATGAACGTGGGGCATCAGTGGACGGACGTGGACATGCGCGGATTCAAACCAGTTCTGACGCATAAGCACTGACGGCCGACGAGTGTCCCGCGCATAGTTACGCATACTCGACGCATAAACTACGCATGCCGACTCATGAATTACGCACACCAACGCACAGTTGTGCGTCGGAAAATTTTTGAACCGTTCAAAACTCAAAATCACGCACAAACCGCCTTCGACGCACATCCACTTACAATCACTGACAGTCCACGTTCGTTCCACCTACGAATTACGCATACGACGTACGCTCCGCGCAGAAACGAAAATCTGTGCATAATTCATGCGTAATTCATGCGTTTTCGCTGTGTGACTGGGCCTTTAGGATGGATACGTGATCCATCAGTTTTGGGCTGTGTTTTTAATGCATGTTTCTGTAAAAATTTTCCCAACTTTGGGCGTATGCATCGAAAAGAAACTGATAAATAGGCTAGCGCATGTTCCACAAATAAATCATGCACACCACTTAAAAATCACGAATAGAATGCGTACTTCGACGAACAAGCCAAAAAACCACGTGCAATACTGTGGTGTTCCTTATTTAGCCTGTAGGTAGAGCCCTAGGCAAGGCGATGTGTGCTCCTGCGGAGGGGGGTTAAACGGCGGACGTAATGGCCCAGTCACACCGCGAAAACGCATGAATTACGCACGAATTACGCACAGATTTTCGTTTCTGCGCGGAGCGTACGTCGTATGCGTAATTCGTAGGTGGAACGAACGTGGACTGTCAGTGATTGTCAGTGGATGTGCGTCGAAGGCGGTTTGTGCGTGATTTTGAGTTTTGAACGGTTCAAAATTTTTCCGACGCACAACTGTGCGTTGGTGTGCGTAATTCATGAGTCGGCATGCGTAGTTTATGCGTCGAGTATGCGTAACTATGCGCGGGACACTCGTCGGCCGTCAGTGCTTATGCGTCAGAACTGGTTTGAACCCGCACACATCCACGTCCGTCCACTGATGCCCCACGTTCATATCACGCATGAAACGCGCATGTATCACGTTCATTCCACTGACATCCACTGGGCGTGCGTCGAATGTTCGTAGAATACTGCACCGTATTTGCTAGTATGCGTCGACGTGCGCGATATGTCAGTGATTCGTCAGTGATTGTAAGTGATGCATGCGTGGTCCCTGCCTCGTTCGTCAGAGCTTCCTCCCCCCCCCCCCCCCCCCCCCCCGAAAAATTGGTCAATTTCTCAAGGCACAAGCACGTACAAACCCAATCTGTGGTGATTTGTGAGTGATTCTGCGTGATCGGCTGTGTGACTGGGCCATTAGCAGCTAAGTGCGTTTTCCAAACGTGATCCATCAGTTTTGCGCTGTGTGACAGGGCCTTAAAATCCACACTGAACTGGGGGAAAATGGCATTTAAGTAGTTTTCTCATCTAGGATTCAGTGTTATGTATGATAATTTTTTGTACAGCTATATATTCCATTTGTAAATGAAGATTTGTTACATGCTGTTTTGCTGCCCTGCTGGTCAGCTATATTTATTTTGTTCATTGGCACCATCTGGTGGCGTACTTGTAAAATCATTAAGAAAAGTCTAGTAATTTCTCGAAGCTTCTGGCACTTTCCTGCTTGGAGGGGGCGGGATTTCCCTAGAATCCTGTGGATCTTTCTGGAAGGTTGCTAGACTATAAAAAGGCTGTGATTTTAAGCACAGCAGAGACTGACAACAAAGAGAGCAGACAGCAGAAAAGAGCAGACCAGAGTTTTGTTTTGGCAACAGTTAAATAGTGGCAGTGTTATTAGAGAATTTAAATAGTGGATATATTTTTTTATACAACTTTTTTTTGTGACGAATAAATTTGTTTTAGTTGTACTTGCCAGTTTTTTGTTGTGATTTTTCCAAGTCATAACATCAGTGGCAGAGTATCCTGAATATCCTGAAGCTGGTCTCATTCAATGCATTTAAAATAATTCTTGATGATTCGGAAGCAGTTGCATCTGGTTGCAGACGCTTTGACTTATTAATGCACTTTTTGTAAGATCCTATATGTTGGTGACTTGTGACGAATGCTGATGAATAATTTTGATATATTTTGAATCAGTGATTTACTTCCTATTTTTATCGTAAATTGTTATATATGCTTGTGTCTGCAACCCTGTTAATTGTGCTGTCTTGGCTAATACACTCTTGTGAAAGAGATTTTACTCTCAGAGAGACTTTTCCAGGTTAAATAGAGGTTGATAAAACAATAAAATTATTTGTTGCATTCTAACATCTTTTTGAATATTGTGCAAGACATTGTCACGTGAAGAACGCGCAAGTCATTATTACCATACCCTGCGTATCTGTGATATAACATGGATTTGAATGGGTGTTCTGTCTCTGCAATTTGCGTGTCAAGTTTTCAAACACATTCTTGACTACCCAATAGTATGGGCACAATCAAAACTGCAATTATGATTCTCATAATTTGGAACAATTTGCTTGAAAAGAACTGGGATCATATTTGGCATTTTTCACATTTTGTTGTTTTACACCGTTGGTGTGACCTTTTCAAGATGAGAACCTGTCACACCCAGATTTGAAACTGAAAGATGGTGAAATGATGAACACAAGGGCCTAAGGAAAATGACTGAAAGGAAAGACACGTGTAATGAGGGGGGAATATTTGAGGTTATGGTCAGGAATAAGTTCTGAAAGAGGAAGCAGACGAGAGAAGCCACATGTTTATTAACTGCAATGTGTATGACTATCTGGCCGGGCATAATAAGGCCAGTGAGAATGCATTATGGTCGCAATCATCTCATTAACACATTAGAAGTCACCAACGCAGTGGCTCCTGACATCGGTTCTGGAGATCCCCAGTGTACGTCGCTTTTCATTCCAAACGGAACTGTGATAACTGTCTTGAACTGCTTAAATTTTCATGAGTGGGTACTTTCCATGTTCTCATTGTGCAGGTCTTGATCAGTTTCATTTGCTTTGTCTTTGAGCTTGACATTAACTGCTAAAAGGTGATCTGACACTTTCACCCATCAAAAGCCATTTGACAATTTCATCAGTTTAAATTTTCTTCTCTTATTAAACACATGGAACATAGTGCAACGTGAAAATGAAACTCCTCAGGGAATGGATGACTGTGTCTTGTGTCTGTCCTCCTTACTAGAATAACGATTTGTGCTGATCTGAGCATTTGCCAGGTTTTAACATGATATGGTTAATTAATTAGGTAATGGTGAATTTCAGATGATGGCGCTGTGTAATCCAAAAGTAATGTAACTAGTTGTGTAACTATTTACTTTCAGCTGTGAGTAATTTAGTAAAGTAAGGGATTCTTTTTTTAGAAGTAATAAGTAATGTGTAATGCATGACTTTTTTAGAGCAACTTCCCCAACACTGATGATGTATGTTGGTCATGCTGGAGTGGGTGAGGCTGGGGGGACCTCATTGGGCAAATCCCCCCCACTTCACAATCCCTGATGGCTGTAATGCCCATCCGTCCTGGGCATTCTCTGGCTGCCTGCCCGCTCCTCTCTCCTCAAGATTCAATGACCCCCGCTGCTCACTTTATTAATTAGCTCATCTGGTTCCTCTTTGTTGATCATTATTCCCTTTTCTATTTATACCTTAGTTTTCCTTTTTTCTGGCAGGTAGCCTGAGTTCGTAACACCACTTTGTTGAGAGAACTCCCTTTTTGTTCTTTAGTTATTCCCAAGTGAAAGTTTTGCCTTTGTTTTATTCATTCATGGTGTTTATTTTAATAAAATTTGCATCTGCACTTGGATGCTCTATGTTCAATCACTCTCATGGTGTGCTTCAAACACCCTTGGGCACCAGGACACTGTCACATTGGCATGTGTACTCCTGAGTTCTGACAGGGGTGTGCAGTTTGGAGAATGGCATGTGTATTTAAAAAAAAAAATAGCTCAGAAGAAAGTATCCTCCTTAATTTGAAGATCCAGCCCATCAGGTGCTTTTTGCCCCCAGGGGCCCCTAAGCCTCATCCTAGGGACACCCACGCATCACATTGTCCCTGAATGCATGCAGTGAACTGATGGCCACATTTCATGGGTACATGTGATGCAGGGGCAGAATGTTCCAGCTGAATGTGTTTCTCTCACACGTGATGAAGGCCTGCAGCTGGATTTTAAGTCAGCAACAAGTAAAAAAATGCGCAGGCAGTTCTGAAAAATAATTGCAGACCTCAGATCACAGAACTAATGTGTATGAGCTTCAAAGCACATTTAGTCCAAGTGTTTTAGTTTGTAGACTGAATGCAACAAGGGTTTATTTTAGAATTTGATTTTGTGTTGTTGGGGGGAAAAAAAAAAACAATTTGAACTTTAAAGCAGCGGTTTGCATGCCTTCTGACTACCAAATGTACCTGAAAAGAGGCGTTTAATTGAGGGAAAAAGCGGTCGCACATGTGCGACTATTTTCATTCAAAGGTCGCACAGAGACGGCCGCAATTTCGAGCCCTGCAATATCCTGCAAGCCTCTCCACACTGATGCACAGTCATTGGCTGAAAACTGTTATTTAGCTTTGCGATACTGTACATCTCCCATGACCAACTCTAACCTCCTTCGTCAGAGTGTCTCCAGCTTGCTTATACAGGAGCTGGACCCCACTTCTGTTAGCCTCTTCCTTACACATCAGACATTCAATTAGTGTTGACTTTGAATGTAATCTGTAGTGCGAAAAATTAGTTCCATGTCGGGTGTGAAAGTGGCTTCAGCCACCTCAATTCAGATGAAAACCAGATTTTGTTATCGTTGCACACTATGTGCGTAAGTTTTTGGTCTGCACAAAGGTCTTCTACCTTACAGGTCTCTCCTCTACAGCTGCATGGACGGCCTCGGCTCATTAATGTGCGTGGGGAGTGAAGGCTGGCCCCGGTGGTCCAATCCAACGGGATAGCTGCTGCCGCTGAAATTGAAGCACCAATTACTAAAACCCCATAAGTCACATTTGACTTGATTTGACTTGTGGGGTTTTTAGTAGTTAGTGCTTCAATTGCTGAAAAAGTTCATGCTGGTTTGGATAGAGAGGGGTCAGAACACGCATTGCGTTGCAGTTTTTTGCGTATGGGGTTCTGGAGCCACGGATCCGTCAGGGTGTCCATGCTGAGCCCTGCTTACCTGGGGAAAACATGGCTCCAGGACGCATGAAACACAATCCACTGTTAGTTTGTGTGCATCCCGGTCGCGCAGCGTCACAACCGGTCTGCTTCGATTGTAGCTGCTGCACAAAGCCTGTCTTGTCGATGATTGCAGGTTGTTTTAATTTATAATTAAGCTGGATGTACAAATAGCTTCCTTGGTTGAGAGGATCATAATATCTGTGTAAAATTTTCTGTATTTTTATGTCATTTGCACATAAATGTGATCTAGAGAAAAAGATTCCTACGGTAAGCAATCCTTTTTTTGTGTTCAGATCTTAGATAAAAGATTACTGAACACTGAGATAGTTTTTATGTCTTTTTCAACTTAGTATGTTATTTTATGCAAGGAAATTCTCAAAAATGGTTCAAAAGGGCAATTTCGGGTTGACAAAAAAGCGCACTGTACGGCAGTGGTGTCCAATCTAATCCACAAGAAGCTGGTGTGGGCGTTGGTTTTTGTAACCCCCCCCCGACACAAACCCACCTGATTCTACTCATCAAGGTCTTAATTGACCCCCCTGATCAGTTAATTAGTGGCAACAGGTGTTGTGGTGCTGGGATAAAGCAAAAGCCTGCACCCACACCGGCTCTTTATGGATAAGATTGGACACCGCTGCTGTAAGGGCTATTTATCCTATATTTCAGCCCATTTTCAGAAAAATATGTTTATTATATTACTTTGGTGTCTGTAAGCGGTTCCCTATGGTGAATAAATCCATGGTGAATATCCATAACCTTGCTCCTCCATATCTCTCTGACCTCCTCCTCAGTGCCACTCCTGCTCGCTCTCTTCGCTCCTCCTCTTCGCTCCATCTCTCCGCCCCTTCAGCCCGTGTTGTCACTCTGGGGAGCACAGCCATCAGCTGAATTTAAATGAGTGTTCTTTGTGTCTTGGAACACATTCTTAACTCTTTCAAAATGCATTCCTGACTACCCAAAAGGATTGGCGCAATTAAAATTGCAAAAATGTCTCCCATAATTTGAAAAGAAATAGCATGCAAGAGAGCAGGGCTCATGTCTGACATTTTTCACATTCTGCAGTTTTACACTGTCAGTGTGCCTTTGACGGCCGAAAAATGAGAACCTGTCATCCCCATACTGCGCAATGAAAGATGACAAAATTATGATTATTGCTGCAGGTGGCCAAGTCAAAAGTTGCTTTAGCACATGTGGTTATGTATACTTGGCCATAAGACACCAAGCGTAGAAGCCATATAAAGAAGCTCTCCGCTGGGGAACGGTCATTTTCTTAAAGTTTTGAGAAGGGCCTTCCATGGCGATATTCAGATGATTGATATAATGTCTATAATAATTTCTGGCGCTGCCGTCAGCAATCACTGATGATGTAGATCAGTGCTTCTCAAACCTCTCCTGGAGTACCACCTCTCCCACGTTTTAGATCTCTCCCCGCTAGCATGGAGGATTCTAAAGATTCGCTCGTTATCAAGCATCTTTATGGGTAACGAGCTGATCATTTGACTCACCTCTATTGCATTGCAACCTCTGTATTGCATGCCCAGTCTAGAGTAACCCTACGGCCTTTCGGGCCCTGTAAACTGCACAGAGTTTAAAGCAAAGAAACGGTTTCCATTTTCAAAAGTTGCCTCACAAGAAATATGCGTAATGTACTATATGAAGTTAGAATCTGCATTTCAGTTGTCCAAATGTCACCTCCACAGAACTAAAGAAAACACTAGAGTGGACAACGTCAAGACGTCTCCGCCATCTTGTGTAAGGAAGCGGCGGGGGGGTTGCACAATCAAGTGATAAACACGCCCTCATTTCCAGCAGACTGAACTACTGTAACACTAAAGCTAGCAATTTCGACACGCAAATTCGAACTGTTTCGAACATGCTCAAAACTTCCGGGTTTGACACAGATTTACGAAACCATCATAAAGCGTCTACAGTATGTCCAAAATTGTGCTGCCCGAGTCTTCATCCACACCTCACCCGGGGACCATATCACCCCCGTCCTATTCCACCTTCACTGGCTCCCTATCCATCAACATATCAGTTAAAGTTCTGGTGCTCACTTATCATGCCATCCACGCCACCAGTCCCTCCTACCTGTCAGATCTCATCATCGTCACCGTCCTACACTCACCCAACGCTCCTCCAACTCTACTCTCCTTCAGCAGGCCCGTTACAAATTTGTGACCACAGGATGCCGGCCGTTCAGCTGTGCAGCACCGGAGTTATGGAATAAACTTCCAGAAGCAGTCAGGAAAGCAGACGATCACATCCTTCAAAACGCTCCTCAAAACCTACCTTTTTAAATTGGAGAACAAGGACCTTTGCTGAAAACTGTGTGTCTACTAACATTGTACATCGCATTGAGTCCTAGAAATGCACTATATAAATTTGATCTATGATAATTATCATTATTTTAAAATCTGTAACTTGTAGTATCGTCAGCATCAAGTTCACTTTCAGGTGTATTTTTCCCATAAGCTCATATACAAGCTTCACCATGGTTAATATACCCTCAGAATCTTACTTCATGTAAAAATCATCAACATGATCTCTGTACTCCACCTCTGAACTATTTTAGTCAAAGGCTTCTCACAGTTCCATATGGGATAAGATGGCGGACGCAAATCTCCCCGATCTGGTCTCATGTCCACTCTAGTGCTTTCTTTAGTTCAGTGGCCACCTCTATCCGTGCCGTTTGTTTTTGTGGGGATATGGGCAGTGTGAAAGCCCCTCTCTCCCTCTGTCGGTGGAAAAAGGTAAAGCGTTAGCAGGCACGGCATGCAGGCATAGCCTCTGTCCCAAAAAAGTACTTCACTGAACTCCTTTGCAGAATATGAAGGTGTTGGTTGGATGCATTTGACATTCTTATTGTTCAAGTACATGAGAGATCCCCCTCCCAATGGTAAAGACTTAAATTGTGTGCCTAATATGACTTTGTAGACTACATTTTGACCACTTTGAAAAAGATGACATCTACATCTTATCCCTCCTTTGATCCCATGTAATATATGTCATTTAAAGTTTCAGAATGAGTCTGATACATTAACATTCAAGCGGCATGAGTTAAAATGTAGAAAAGCAGTTGCTTGCATTTTTTTTTTTTTTTTGAAGCATTTGTTTTTATTCATTTGTTTATTTTGATGAGATGACATAGCGTCTCTCTGTCTCAGTTCAAAATACTTTACTGGCTTTTGCTGCGTACTACGGTTTATGTCATCCCAAGGCTTTGGAAGCACGTTACACTTCAATCAAGTTGAAAATGGATGACTTAAGCTCACGGTAAGTGATCATGGACTCTCCAACCGGGTACGTTTCCTGAAAGCACAGGTGCTAATTTTCATGCTGACTGTAAACGGACGAACCCGACTGACTATTCGTTAATTCTCGCAGATTTACGGTAACCACAAATTCGCTTGCCATCTGTGCTATCATTGACGAGCGCAGAGCCAACTCTTTCGACGTAAGCACTGAAGGTTATACACTTCCGCAAGCTGAGATACGCCTTCTTTCGTTTTTATATGCTTAAATTAATAATAATATTGTATAAATTATAATATTAATTATAATATAGTATAATAAATTAATATAATAATATAGCTAGTAAAGTGCAATGCGCCTGCGGTGATTTAACTCGGTTTTGTCTCGCTTAGTTCAGAAAATTCATTCCCTGACCTTGTCGCATGAGCAGCGTCAGCTTGCTGACATTAGCTTAACCTGCTGCCGGCTGTAGATATATAACGTTACCGTAACTATACCATAACTTAAGCCTAGAAAGCGCTCGGCAAAATGTTCGCCGTGAAAGCGGCTGCTTCAAGATCCTTGCTCTCCGCGATAAAGCCCCAAGTACTAAGCTTGGGGTCACTACACAACACCGCCAGTTGCCGCGGTGCCAAAGTCGCTGTGGTAAGTGAACTCGCCCCCTCAAAAAGAAGCGTCGCCTGCTTGCATGAGCAGCCATTGATCTTGATGGTTTTACCATCTCAGAATCTGATGAACTAGCTGCTAAAGGCGTCCGTTGACTCGGCATTTGCTATTCGATTTTCCCTTGTTTACTGCGTCAGCACTCCGCTCAGCTGTTCAGCCTCTGCAGGCTCAGCAGTTAAGCCGCTTTCACACTGGACGCGAAACGAATTTTTCGCGCGACTGATTACAGTCAAAGTCAATGCAAAGACGCGAATACACGCATCAAAAGAAAAATGGGCTTCTAACCTGCAAACAAATGCTAACATCTCTTTGGCAACGTATGGGAAGGGATTTATGATTGTCGATATAAGACGGGGAATATGATACAAAGTTAGATTATTACTAATTATAGACCGGGCAGCAGTTGTACTCAGCGAATTTGGCGGCATTGAATCAGCACAGACTCGGTTGCTGTGGAGGCGAAGTTTGATGATTTAGCCTCGGTTGTATGATTCATCCAAGCTTTCCTGATCATCTGCTCTTTAAAGTCTGCAGATTAAATGACTTGCAGTAACGCGTAGAATTACTGCTGCCTACTTTAAGGATTAGTTATGCAAAGGACATGTCCTGTTTTCCTGTCATTCCAGCCCACTTTCGTGAACTTGCCCAAAGTTCTTCCAATTTTGAGTTAGAATTAGAAATACAAGTTGAAAGATCATATTTTGACATTTTTCATCTCTTAAAAAGTGTTGATAAAGAATGAGCGACAATGAAAGACGCCCCTTTTTAGCAGATCTCGTGTCAGTAGAAACTTTCTAAAAAAAAAAAAAAAAACCTCAGTAGAATTATCCCATTTTCTTACCTATTATTGTAGTAATGTATCAAAAATTCATGTGGCTATATCTACACACAATAAACATTGAAAAATAGTCAAAAGTATCACATTTTATTACATGACTTCTGACCTAGGTACAGTTAACAGCAGCCTACAGAAGTCACTTCATCATGCGCTTTCGTAGTTCAAAACATCAAAACATCTAGGATTCTATTGCTTGAAATAACATTTTAGATATGCTAAGTATGTACAACATATATCAAAGATTAGATTATCTATTATCTATATTGTGCATATTCTGAGAGTCATTGATGCCTGCTTACAACAAGTGGCAGATGTTGTTGATTTGGAAAAGGCCATCGTTGCATTTTCTCCAAAAGTAGACACTCTTTCTTTTAAGCGTTTAATATGCAGACAATACCTTGGCTCAACTGAAAAAAAGTTTTTTTTTCCTTCAGAATGCCTTTTCATAGTGAAATATGGTGTTTGATATCTTAAAGAATATAGTTTAAGAAATTTTGTAGTGTAGAATATTCTGTGAAAATGTCATGCATGTAGAACAGATAATTCAAAAGTCATGACTTATGGAATTGTACAGTTTAGTTACACTTGTTTGTTAGAGCCATGACCTCTTTTTTTAAGCTTCCATATCACAGAAACTAAGGAAGATACAAGCTGAAAATTCTGCGCACCAGTTGTCGGATACAATGCCATCATTTACATATAGTGCGAGGCAAATCCAAGATAGTCAGTTTGGCAACCTCGGTTGATTTGACATAGAATGACCCAGATATGTTACACATTTGTTTTAACATTAAGCTTATCATGTTGCAATGAAGGAGACAGTGTCGTGCAAATTTGTCCATATTTTGCTATCAAAGGTACCCTTTTATTTAGGAGCCTTTGCTGGTTGGGGGATGGTTGATTTGAGTTTTTGAGCTCTGAGGTGAGATGGCGCATATAGCTACATAGAGGCCTCTGGCATATGCATGAGTCGGCATGCTTTGCGGATGGCTTTACTGACCAACAGGTGCTTTGGTGAGGGGGTGAACTCTAGTGGTTACTTGTGATATTGCATTGTATTAAGCCTTAACCCTTTGAGCGCCATTGTAAGATATAAAAACCAGATGCTGTTGAAAACCTATCATCTGTCAACTTGTTTAAACACGTTGACACATGGTAGGTTTTCAACAGCTCAGGATAATTACATTATTATTTCCTTGAAAATTTCTTTGGCGCTCAAAGGGTTAAGTTTCAGAAAACAAATTTGCCCGTTGAAGTTCATTTGAAAGTGTGACTTAACTGTCTTTGACCATACCTAAATTCTAAAATTTCACTTCACTGAACGATGTACACACCCCTGAGTAAAGATTCAGACTCAAGCTCCTACACGACAGTGGCAGCCCTCTCGAGTTCCTCGTTTAAATTGGTGGTTCCGGCTCACTGAGTTGTATCCCTGTTCGCAGGTGCTGTCTGGCTGCGGAGTCTATGATGGCACAGAACTCCACGAAGCCTCAGCGTACGTTCCATAGAGTGCATTTAGGAACTTTACCTACTGTCTGATTGACTAATGAATGCTGCGATCATACACACATCGATATTTCTTCTTGTTGTTCCATAGCACTGGGACGATAGATTGGTGTGCATTTAGGGTCATTATGTTGTTGTGTTTTGGGGGTTGGTTTGTGGCGGGGGGGTGTGTAATACAGGATTCTGGTGCACCTGAGTCGCTGCGGGGCAGATGTGCAGATGTACGCCCCAAATGTCGCCCAGATGCACGTCATCGACCACAACAAAGGACAACCTGCGGAGAAAGAGGCTCGGTAAGTCACTACAGGGGAGCAAGAGTGCTGCGTAATTTTTAACCTGGATGTACTTGTTATCTCCGATTCATCAAGTAACTGCTGGTGGCCTCGTTACTTTAGTAAGAGCTGTGCCTGCAGTGAACAATTATTCCCAATTTTATAGCTTTGGGCCTTTTTTCACTGCTCAGATTATTATTGATTAAAAGATGAAATAATTTAAAGACGTGTTGCTGGTCTCAGAATGTGGACCATTTGTGAAAAATGTAGTTCTGTGCTGTGAAATACAAGGACTCCGGTCTCCTTCATCTCAGATGCCTCTGTTCTGGGTTGAGCGTTAGTCTGGTTTTTTTTTTTTTCCATTATTATTCTGACTGATCTGATATTGTTGTGGCTACACTGGGGCTTTGACCTCCAAATTCCAGGGTTCAGTCAAGTCCCTTCTACCCCTCGAGTCCTGCTCCTGAATGACCACCCCCCCCTACCCCCCACCCTGCAGGAACGTGCTGTCTGAATCTGCCCGCATCGCGCGAGGGAACATCACCGACCTCGCTCAGCTCACCTCCAGCGGTCACGATGCTGTCATTTTCCCCGGCGGGTTCGGGGCTGCAAAAAACCTGTGAGTGGGCGTCTCGCACCCGGGAGGGGTATTGTAGTTTTTTTTTTTTTTTTTAATACAACTTTACCCTGACGGCACTGTCCCATGCAGAGCTCCCCAAATCGCAGTCCATGAGGGACAACAACTGCTGGTTTTCCCCTCCACCTCTGCTTGGGAGTCAATTGAGGAGTCTGGCCAATCAGTGGAGATAATTGTTCAATTGATTGGCTGGAAGGAGAGAAAACTGGGGCAGGATTTGGATCCGAGGGCCAGATTTGGGCAGCCCTGTCATCACAGATGCCCTGCCTTTGGGATGATGGATAAAACACTAAAAGAGGAGTCCAACCTTGTGTGATTTTAGTGGCGTTTGGAGAATTATGAGGGCATGTGTGCCATTCTTAAATATCTAACTTGTTCTCACTCCTCCCAGTGACACTGCATTCCCCCACAGGCCTGCAGTCACCTTCGAAACCAGAGTAAATGCAGCTCTCTGCTTTGTACAGCAGGTGGAGCTGTTCTGTGTCTCAGCAGAGCCCACATATGGGCTAATTGCACTCAGTGCATTTGCCTGTTTCCAGTCAGACCAGGAATTGCTGTTTCCTGCTCATTGGAAGTGATATTTCTATCTAAAATGGAAGCCTGCAGACTTGTGTCGAGTTTACCACCGCGACTGATCGAAAGCCATGGCTTTGTGTTTGTCGTACGACTTTTGTTGAAGACTTTGTCCGTTTGCCCGTCTGTGGATTCATAGCCCCTGACTTTGATGTGTTGATGGTTTGATTGACAGGTGCACCTTTGCTGTGGACGGTAAGGACTGTAAGGTGAATCATGATGTGGAGCGCGTCCTGAAAGAGTTTCATCGGGCGGGGAAGCCCATAGGGTAAGCTTTTCCATATCATTTTCCAGCCTGCGTTGTGTCCTGTTCCCTGCTGTGTTGCAATTACTTGTGCTGTATCGTGTTCTCGGCTGCGCTATCATGCTAACTCTGCTGTGTGGACTTACAGTTAGGCCCGGAAATAATTGGACAGTAACACAATTTTCATGAGTTGGGCTCTACATGCCACCACATTGGATTTGAAATGAAATATCCTCATGAAGTGCAGACTCTAACGTTTAATTCAAGGGGTTGAACGAAAATATTTGATTGAGAATGATGGAATTGTACACCTTTTACGTTGACGTTCTTATTTTTCAAACAGAAATTTTTCTGTTTGAAAAATAAGAAGGTCAACGTAAGTTAGTTACTGCAGACAGTATGAACCTTTTTGGAATTGTACACATTTTTATACAGACACTCCACATTTTAGGGGCTCAAAAGTAATTGGACACATAAGCATAACCTACACAAAATGTTTGTTTTTTTTCAATATTTTGTTGCGAATCCTTTGGAGGCAATCACTGCCTGAAGTCTGGAACCCATGGACATCACCAAACGCTGGGTTTCCTCCGTCTTGATGCTTTGCCAGGCCTTTACAGCAGCAGCCTTCAGTTATTGTTTGTTTGTGGGTCTTTCTGCCTTAAGTCTTGTCTTGAGCAAGTGAAATGCATGCTCAATTGGGTTGAGATCCGGTGACTGACTTGGCCATCGCAGAACATTCCACTTCTTTGCTTTAATAAACGCCTGGGTTGCTTTTACTGTGTGTTTTGAATCATTGTCCATCTGTATTGTGAAGCGCCGTCCAATCAACTTTGCTGAATTTGGTTGAATCTGGGCAGAAAGTATATCCCTGTACACTTCAGAATTCATCCCACTACTTTTGTCTGTTGTCACATCATCAATAAACACAAGTGACCCAGTGCCACTGGAAGCCATGCAAGCCCATGCCATAACACTGCCTCCACCATGTTTTACAGAAGATGTGGTGTGCTTTGGATCATGCGCTGTTCCCTTTCTTCTCCAAACCTCCTTCTTCCCATCATTCTGGTAGAGGTTTATCTTTGTCTCATCTGTCCATAGAACACTGTTCCAGAACTGGGCTGGCTTCTTGAGGTGTGTTTTGGCAAAGTCAATTCTGGCCTTTCTATTTTTTGTGCTCATAAATGGTTTGCACCTTGCGGTGAATCGTCTGTATTTACACTCATGAAGTCCTCTCTTTATAGCAGAGCTAGAGACAGCTACACCTACTTCTTGGAGAGTGTTCTTCACTTCAGTGGATGTTGTGAATGGCTTTTTCTTCACCATGGACAGTATTCTTCGATCATCCACCACTGTTGTCTTCCGTGGACATCCAGGCCTTTTTGAGTTCCCAAGCTCACCAGTGCACTCTTTTTTTCTTAGAATGTACCAAACTGTCGATTTGGCTACTCCAAGCAGTTCTGCTATTTCTCTGATTGACTTTTTCTTTTTTTCCAGCCTCAGGATCTTCTGCTTCAACTCCATTGAGAGCTCCTTTGACCGCATGTTGTATGGTCACAGCAACAGCTTCCAAATGCAAAACCACACACCTGGAAACAACCCCAAACCTTTTCAAGTCAAGTCAATTAGTTTCACTTCTTAATTGATGACAGGTTAACGAGGGAGAAGCCCATGCAGCCTTCTGAGTCAATTGTCCAATTACTTTTGGTCCCTTGATAAGGAGGTGGCTATGTTTTAAAGAGCCATAATTCCTAAACCCTGTGTCCGATTTGGATGTGGACACTCTCAAATCGCAGCTGAGAGTGTGCACTTTAAGCCCATATTAATTACATAATTGTATTCTGAATATGTTTTTTGTAAACAGCTAAAATAACTAAACTTGTTTCTCTGTCCAATTATTTCCGGGCCTAACTGTATGTTGTGTTCTGTTCCCAACTGTGCTGCGTTCACTTGTGTCCTGTTCCTGCTGTGGTGCATTGGACAATATTGCCCAGGGTGTGTCCTTGAAATATTGGCTTCTGTTGTTTCCTATTCCAAGCTGTGCCGTATTTGTCTGTCATTTAGTTTACCTGGTTCAGCTGTATGCCAGCCAGTCTCGCATCCTGTTTCCAGCTATCTTTTAGCCTGTGTTGCTCCATGGTCCGAGCTGTGTTTTACTAGCCTGTCCTGACTCGTGTTCTGTAGCAGACTGAGTTGTATCCTGTGCCTGTCTGTGCTGTGTCCTGTTCCCGGCTGTTCCGCACGAGACCGTGTTTTATTCATAACCCCGCTGTGCTGTACTGGCCTGTGTCCTGTTCCCAGCTGGCCTGCTCCAGGCTGTGTTGTACTCTGTTGTAGGCTGTGCTGCTCTAGCCAGTGCTGTGTCCTGTTCCTGGCTGTTCTGTACCAGACTGTGTTGTACCCTGTTCCAGGCTGTGCTGCATCTCTCCTGTGCTGGCAGCCAAGGTCCTGCCCGGGGTGGAAGTGACGGTTGGTCATGAGGAAGAGGAGGGCGGGAAGTGGCCGTATGCTGGCACTGCTCAGGCCATCACTGCGCTCGGTGCCAAACACTGCGTGAGAGAGGTCACCATATCCTCATTCAGGGTCGCCGCTTGTGCGGGGGCCTCTATCACTGTCGAGACGACCTGTCAGTCAGGCCTCCAAGCCTTTCAACGCCAAGAGCTATAGCTGTAATCCGCAACTATGACAACCGCGGCGCTGTGAGTATTCGTGTTGTTGAACAATAACGTTCTGTAAATGGCCTCTTGGGTATCTGACACCCTATGTGTCAAAATGGATTTTGATTGGCTGTCAACCCTCCCTTTTCATGCATCTGGAAAAAGAAAAAATTGCTCTGAGCGAGCCCGATGACATCAGTCATCACTATCCTTGAGGCATATTTGAGTCGGGACGATTTTCTAAATGATGCGCATATAGTTATCCAAGTTACTCTCATTCTTGGTGTGGACAGTTCTTAAACTCGGTGAGTTTCTCGCTGATTTTATGCCCCTTGGCGCGGTGTAAATTTGGGATGTGTGGGGGAAGCGGCGTCTCTAGGGCAGTTGGGGATTTGAAGTATTAGTCCCACCTGAAGCCATCCATCGCATCCCTAGTGTTCTCCAGGCTAAATTTGCTTTACAGCCATTGACTCAGTTGCCACTGTCTGTGAGGATTGGTCAGCGCACTGGCGGATAGTAGCCGCTGTGCATTACATTGGTGGGTAGAATTCATAAAACAGCAGTTTTATGTCAGTCCGTCAGCAGACCGTCAGTCTCCTCATTGACAGTGATTCATTCTGAGATTTGGGTTTTGGGTGCCGTGAAATGCTTGATGTCATCATTATTTTGAGGCCCTTTTTCCTTGACTGTCTGGCCCACGAGGCGCACGTCGACCAGAAGAACAAGGTGGTGACGTCGCCGGCCTTCATGTGCGAGACCAACCTGCACCTGATCTTCGACGGGATCGGCGCCATGGTGAAGGAAGTGATGCGGCTGTGCAGGAAGTGAGGTCATGGGGGCCTAGCGGCGATGCGGTTTTGAGGTTCAGAGCTGGTGCGGTTGGGTAGCCGAGCAGTAACTTGCTTTTGCTTGTAAAGGTTCATTCAGGGACTCAAGCTCCATAGTGAGGCTTCGGAGTCTGAATTGGATCTTGGAAGATGAAGCCATTTGGCCCTTGAGAAAGGCCCTTGACCCCAAAACCGCTCTATGGGCTGTACCCCACTTTCTCCCACTGCCTGATCCTCTCTTCTGCTCTGCCTGAGATTTCTCCCAGACCCTCCTCATTTACAGGAATTTTCATCTGTGACCTGCCTGTTTAAATAAAGTTTAAAAACAGTAGTAAAACTGACTGCACTCATATTCTGATGATGTGGCCCCCCCTGTCATCCTCGCATAAGAATTCCTCTCATGTCTCTGCTCAATGAGTTAAGGTTGTGTTGATTTATTGCTGAACTGACAAAGTTGTGAAATCATACCATTTTTAGTTGAGAACAAAATGTGAATGGTATTGAGCAATGGGTGTCTTTTGGGCGAGGGTATTGTGTAAAATTTGTATTTTTGTATGGGAAATGTTTTGCCTAATATGCGATGTAAACATCAGCTCACGAGAAATGACGGAGATGTAGTTTTGTCACCTTTCAGAGACACTTTGGCAACAATGATGAGCATTCGGCACACTTTCCTGTAATATACAGCAGTGGCTGATCACAATCGTTTTGCTCGGTGAAATGAATGCTAAGTTAAATGATGCTGTAGCCCTGGAGATTGTATGCCTGATTAGTATTGAAAAATACAGCTGGGTCTTCCTAGTGCATATCAAAGTAATTGGAATAACTTCAATAAATGACCTGTTTTGTGTTGGCTGGAAATCGGATGCTAAGTAACGTCACTTGAACTCAGTGCTTCATCCTTGGTTTTAACTTGGAAAACAAAGAAAATTTGAAATCCTTTTCTCAGTTTTGCTGTTGTTCTGCAGTCACTAAAACCCAGTTTGAGAAGAGCATAAGCACAGGTGTTGATTGAATCGTAGGCCATTACACATGCTGCTCCGAAGGCATCGTCTTACAGCTTGTAATGGGCTACTTGTGTGATCTCATCTTGCAATAAAGTGCAGTGGACAAAAATTTTTTTTATGTCACTGTTATTAATTTATCGTTTAATCCTCCGAGTTTACTGCTAAATGGCTGGATATCCTTAACAGTGAGCTGGGGAAGAACAGCTTCGTAAAGCCTGCCATGTTAATGACTCGGCCCATTGGTTTATGGTGCCAGCCATTTGCTGTATAAGTAGAAGTCATCTGGATATTTTATGCAGTTTACGCCAGACATCAAGAATGTTATTGTTTCTAATTGAGTGAAAGACATTCATTGCACTTTATGTGGATTGAGTCGTGTCTTGGACTAAATCAGATTTAAATTTGGTGATTCTGCATCCAAAATGGAGTCTGAGATTGAGGCAGCAGCCTCTTAGCAGAGCAGGTGAGTTGATAATCCTTACCCTTACACTTCAGCTCTAGTCCCTCTCCTGAAAGTTGGCAGAATACGTCTGCCGCAGCGCCCTTCCTCTGCATTCACACCGAATCGGGCATTGCGGCGAAAAAGACCAGTCATCCTGTCCTGTTGAAGGGGGTGGGGCATTTGGCTGTAGTGGTGGGGCCACTACAGGGGGATGCCAAACGAACAATGCAGTGGCCCAGCGGTTAAATTTTACTACGGAATCAGCTTTTGGAGAAACGTGACCTGTTAGAGAAATGTGGTTATAAATTGCTTATCCTTGTAACCTAGGTTGTGCGTAATTGCTTGAGATAAGGCCTCAGAATGAGAACTGCGGGGGGGGGGGGGGGGGGGGGGGGTTGTATAATAGGTGCCTGTAGTAAAGAGGAGAGTAATAAGCTATTGGGGGAAATTTGCATACATTTACGACACTGCTCATACAGCTATCCAAGCAAATGGGGAATCCCTTTCTCCTCATACTGAATGTAACTTGGACCCTATATGTGCATATAGTAAAGGCCGAATTCTTTTTACCGTCTCTGAGTGTTTTCTTACAGGAATAAATACATTTCCACCACACAACCTGACATCACGCTGCGGTGGCCAGTCACGTAAGCTGGCGATCAACAGGAAGACACTCTCAGGGAGAAGAACCATTATTTTACTCCTGTTTCTTGTGATTTTTATGTTTCTGTGTCTACTCATAATGCGACTATTGGCGAGTTCAAGGATAAGGAGTCTAGCCCTTTCCGTGATAATTACCGCTAAGCCCCATAGCTTGTGCTTGGAGTCGCAGGATGATTTTATTGAGCAGAAAGGCTTGGGGATTATTATGCATCCCCTGATAGGGGGAGCATGTATGTATCCAGTAGCGTGAAGCCGCCGCCGCCGCAAATGTTTTTGCTAATATCTCCAAGAGTATTTTGAGCAGCCATTAGATATTGACCATTCATAGTGATCTGGCGTGGGGAATTTTGTTGGGTATGGTGACCTTGACCTTGGCCTGATTTTTCAAGGTCATTTGGCATTATGGGATTCTGGGGTTGTGCACTCTCTAACTTTGGAGGGATTTGAGCTAGACTCTTGAAATTGATACCACAGATGTATCTCTGGAGGGGCTCGGACAAGTTCGAACATGGGTGACCTTCAAATACTTTTTCAAGGTCATTTGATAGATTGTCTAAATTTGGATTTTGGGGGTTTTGAGTTGCCATTACATATTGACAACCCATACTGATCAGGCCCAGGGGATTTTGTTGGGTATGGTCACCTTGACCTTGACCTGTTTTTTCAAGGTCACCCAATGAAAGCATCAGCATAATTGGCTGTGACACATGTACTATCACTTTCCCATCTCTGTTGTTGATTTTCTCAGCCTAGGATGTCTCTAAGTTCAACTGGGGAAGGGACTTCTTTGGGGATGCATACCATATGTTTTCGTTTGCGAAAACTAATATTTCTGGTTCATGTTAATGTTCGCAGTCTCCCTCCAGAGCTAGGCTTTATCAAGGTTTGGGCTCTTCAGACAAAGCCTGGTATTTTTGTGTTTACTGAGTCTTGGCTGTCCAACAACGTTAAAGATGATGTGATTTCTCACAAGGGATATAATGTCTTAAGGTCTGACAGGCTCAGACTTTCAAGGGGCGGCAATGTGGCCATTTATGTGAAGGAATGTTTTGCTGTTTCTGTTTTAAACTCTGTGTCGTTGTGCAGGTGCTTTGAGTTTTTAGCTTTGAGTGTCTGTTTAGGAAATGGTTTAAACTGCAGCCGACTGACAGTTATTGGGGTTTATCGTCCATCATGAGCTCAATCAAACGCAGTTGATAATTTAGCGAACTTGTTGTCTGCGCACGAAAACTCTGAAATCATTTTACTTGGTGATTGGAATATCGACTGGCTCTCGGATGTTTCAAATACTTGAAAGAACTTAAATCATTGTCTCAGCCCCCTTCCTCGGCTTTACCGAGTCGGATTACAAAGGATTCTGTTATTATTTCAGACAAAGGGGAACTTAGTGATATTTCCAATGAGCATTTTGTTAATGAAAATTCAGGGTTATTGCCAGCTGTTCCTAGCCGTGATAGCAGGCCTTTTGTACCTGTACCTAATGGCTCCAGTTGTTTTTCCTAGTGTCCCTTTTCTGAGGAGGAAGTGCTTGAAGCACTTGTAGCACTGACCCTCAGCAATCCACTGGGGCGGATAAATTGGATCCAAGCCTTTTATTGCTGGCTTCACCTTTGATTGCTATTATCCTGACACACATTTTTAACTTAACCCTGTTGACTGGTTCGATTCCTGTCTTGTGGAAAACGGCTTTTGTTCTTCCCTTACATAAAAGTGGTTCTTCAGATGTTCTGAATAACTATCGACCAATTTCAAAACTGCCGTGCTTGGCTAAGGTTTCAGAGAGACTGGTCAAAAAAAAAAAAATCAAGTTAGCATGGTCTGATAGAAATGCTCCATCTTGAATGTTTCAGTCAGGCTTCAGACCAGGTCATAGCACTGTGTCAGCTGCAGGCAGGGTATTAAATGATATTGTTTCTGCCTTGGAGAAGAGGCAAGACTGCGCTGCCCTTTTTATTGACCTATCAAAGGCAGGATCTTTTAGACCTTCAACTAATTTTAAAATCTGAAAAAACTAAATTCATGCTATTCTCTCAGAAACCTGCTAGGTTTTACAATGGTAGTATCACGACAGTAAATGGAATTGAAATTGAAAGAGTTCCTTCCTACAAATACCTTGGCAATTTTAGGAAGCATACGGATGAGCTAATCAAGAATTTGAAATCTAAATTGGCTGTGCTGTACAGGAATTAAGCTGCTTTCCCCGGAGTTGTAGAAGACAGACTGTTTAGGCAACTATTCTCTCTGGAATAGATTATGGAGATGTAATTTATATGCACTCTGCTCCGTCCTTGCTGAAGTCATGTGACGCAGTGCACCACGCTGCTTTAAGGTTCATAACTGCAGATGGCTTCCGACCACATCACTGTAGTCTTTATTTTAATGTCGGTTGGTCTTTGCTGGCCATGAGAAGGGAGCAGCATTGTTGCCTTTTTATATACAAGGCCTTGTTGGGTAAACTGTCTGGATATCTGACCAGTTTGCTTAACTTGAGAAGGGGGGAATACAGTCTGCGCACTCTTGACTTTTTGGTTTTAGATGTCCCAAGGGTGCGTACTGAACTGGGTAAAACTGCTCTTATGTATTATACTCCACAGAAGTGGAATAGGATTCAGCAGTTTTTAAAGTTGGAAAGTCTTATCTCAATTGATTGTTTTAAATGTCTTTTGTTGGCTGCCAGGAAGCTGGAATGTACATGTGTAATGTAGTCATTGTTTTTATTTATTGTTCTTGGTTGTTTGCTATTGTTCGCTACTGGGCTCCATTGCAAAAGAGAGCTTGCTGTATAAATAAATAAAGAAATAAATTAAACCTTGTTTGGCATGTAGCATACCACTGTTTACTGAGTGACTGTGACAATGGAGGAGTGGGGCATGCTGCAAAATTATGATTCCATTGTGTGTACATTTGGTTTAGTTCGCGGACAGAGAATGGATGAAAAAGCCAGTGTCCAGAGTTAAAGTTCATCGTCGTTCAGCAGACTGCTCTTGATAGTCCCACACTGCTGCACAACCCTGATTTGGCGTGAATGCAACCTTCCTACTAATCGCTGAGGTCGATGTGGACTTCACACTGCAATAAGGGAGCCAATCAGAGCATAGTCTCATTTCATTGCCTCTGCCTACTCGAAACGGTCTTTAACACCTTAAAGTTCAAGACTACACCTTCAACACTTGCTCATGGAAACATTTGTTTGCTCTTCCTGTGTAATTCTTGAGAAGGAGTCATGCGGTTTCTGGTGTAAGTCGTGAGGATTTTTTTTGGGACTGCTGTCGGTTAGTGGGCTGCAAGGTGTGATGTCATCACCTCAGAGGACCTGTTCGAATGTGCCGCTCATCAAGCCGACCTGTCTCCATTGTACTTGTTTGTTAATTCCTATGAATCCTCTTTCGGGGATGATAAAAATGGGACTTTTGCGCCCAAATCTATGTTGTGGCGATATTCACTGTGAGGGCAGATTCACTTGGACCTTTTGCATGTGCAAAATCATCTTGCCCTTGCAAAACCAATAACACAGCTTATGATTGTTCACGGCGTTTGATTTAGACTAATCAATAAACTTTAATTAGATGAAAATGCCATACTTTTGCTGCCTTTTGCCCAGGCACAGTGACCCCCTGCCGGAGAGGCTGATAGCAGTAGCGGCTCTAGACCCGGGAATGGCGGGGCGCAGACACGTCCCTTTATGACAATTAGTCCTGGGTAGTTCGCAATCATTTTCCTTCACTGACGCGTTTTCCAATTATCGTACTTGGCAACTTAAGACACGGTCTCTCCAAATGTGATCGAACAGCGATGAAATCATGGGCGAAATTCAGTACAGAAAAAAAATTTACTTATTAATAGGCCAGTGCTTCGCGTTGATTGATCAGGTCCGTGTTCCAGTTAAATATCGCCTTTCACTCTCGGTATTGTGTGGGTTGATAAAAAAGTGGCACTTGGCAGTTAAATAGGCAGCGTGCTGCTCAAGCTGTTTGCGTGAGAGTCGTCAGGTATGCAAGTTTGACTAACGTTGATTTAAATACAGCAAATAAGCGTCCAAATGAATGATTGTCTTCTTACGTAATCGGGGAGAACAAGCAGCAGCTGTTAACTGCGGAGTGCTCGGAGCGAACCTTCGGTTTCTCATGAAAATGACTGAGAACAGGTTAGGACTAACGACTGTTTTAAACAGATGTTTTGTCACAATTCTCAGTTCAGGTTCCGCCACTGAGCTGAATTTCGCCCATGATTTCATCGCTGTTCGATCACATTTGGAGAGACCGTGTCTTAAGTTGCCAAGTACGATAATTGGAAAACACGTCAGTAAATGATTGCGAACTACCCAGGACTAATTGTCATAAAGGGACGTGAGTGCGCCCCGCCATTCCCGGGTCTAGAGCCGCTACTGGCTGATAGTGTAGCGGCCATAGTGCTCGTCTGGGTCCTGTGAGTCTGGTGGCGCCGGCCCCGGTTTGGCCATTAAATGATCAGAGCAGCAGATGGGCCCTTGAGAAAGGCCCCTAAACCTCACATTGCTCTGGAGGGGTTAGCCACCCTTATAAAAATGTACCATGCTTACCATGCAAATATCACGGTAAAATCATTGTACACATGGTATATCTATGGTAATTCTGAATTGTACCATGGTACACTCTATTGGTACCGTGGTTTTTCATAGTGATACCATGGTACTTTGTTATGGTACCATGGTAATCCTTGCCGTTACCATGGTACACCCTTTCGGTATTATGGCACGCCCTGCCGTTACCATGGTACATCCAGCAGGCACCGCGGTACCTCCAGTCAGTACCGCAGTCCCTCCTCTTGGTACCGTGACACCCCAGCCAGTACAATACAACCTCCATATCACGATACACCCTCGGATACCAAGATACCCCTTACTGGTACCACGGTTCCTCTATGGTACCATGGTACTCCCTTTTGCTGCTAGTGGGTAGTGGTAGTGGGTACTCCCTTCGGAGCTCAATTTCATAAAACTTGGACTCAAATTTTCCTGCGTAAACGGCATCACCTTAAACAACTTTAATATGTATGCAAGTCATGTACAGAGAAAAAGTTTGTAGCGTGATTGCTTGATTGTTTAACTGCATACTGCAGAATTTTTCACTTACTATGTGTGTAATGGTAACCATGTGTATTTTGGGTGGAGAAAACCTGAAATCCCAAAGAAAACCACGTAGCTTTGGCAGGTACAGGTGAACTCTTCTACATACGTGTCACAATACATAGAATTAGGCACGCGGTCGCCAATGAACTTCATTTACCTACACAACACGGCAGAACATGCTCTATCAACCACTTTTTACCACCTAGGACCCAAGAACATTGCAGGGAAATTCTGAAACCTCCCTCCGAGAATTTTATTGTGGTTGTCTGGTGCTCCATCTGCTACTAAACCATGGTAGCGCTATTATGTTAATAGCGTACACTCATGGGATTTGTACCTTGCTGTACCATGGGATTTGTACCTTACTGCACCATCTGGTTTGTGCCATGGGATTTATGCCACCGGACTTTTACCACGGTACTTTCACTAAAGTACCATGGGCCTTGTACTGTGTTCTACTGTGTGACTCGCACCATGACACCCTGGGATTTGTACCGTGCTTTACAAAGCATATTTGGATGTGTACCATGCTATACCATGGTATATTTGCCATACCGTACCGTGGGACATTTACCATGGTACTAACCACGGTACGAAGTGTGTACCGTGGCCCAAAAATGCAATTGTACATTTACCATGGTATTAATAACATGGTACAGCATAGTACATTTTTATAAGGGCAAAGCTTTATACGGTCAAGTGCTTGTCAATTTGGATACAAGCATCAAGTAAGTAACTAATCAACCCTGCCCTTTGACCTTCTGACCTATGACCCCTGTTCTGACCTGTGGGAATATACCCTGTGTCTTTTTCTGGCATTCAGCTGCAAATTCATTGTTGTAAACGTAAATGTTAATGAATGACCCGAGAGCTGTCCTGCTCCGCAGAGCAGAAACGGCTGTCCACCTGCCTGGTGTATCTTTGGCACAGTGAAACGCTCTTCCTGACTCAGATCTGTAGCTGTGTCCCGACCACAAACCCTGTTCTTCACATCCTGTGCGGTGTGGTGAGTGAATAAATACCCCCTACAGCTTTGCAGGTTGCCACAGCTCATCCCAGAATGCATCTGCTGCTGCTCGCGGTCACCCTCCAACTCCTCCACCCCTGTGGTAGGTGTTAACATCAACGCTGAACAAAGGCTCGTGTTTGACTCTGCACTTTGTGGATTCATTTATAAATTAAGCCCACAGGCTTGATGTAATGATTTTTTTTTTAAATCTTGTTGGTATAAATTCATTAGTTTCTGAAGAAAGCTTTATTTGTTAATGTGCTTTTGTCAAAGCCTGACATAGAAGTAACTTAAACTGAATGAAAAATCACTCCTCATCTGTTATGGTATAAGCCAGTGACATTTTAAGTTTAATGCTGTATTTTTCATATATTAATGTAAACCAGCTAATTCCTTCTGTTTGCGCCACAGTACTCACATGATTTTGTCCGGAAATGATGCTCTAAGACTTTGTCTAGTGCCCTGCTTGTCTATTTGCTAAGTTTTACAAAATGGTGTGTTTTTTTCCCCTCGGTGCTTCATGGGTACTAACATTTGGAGTTAACCATGCTCATAGAAATCTGCAAAGCTTTGTCAGTATTTGACCAATTTGTCAGTATTGTATTAACTTCACCTGCTTTTTTTTGCCTCCTCTTCATTAAATTTCAGTGGGCTGTCTGTGGTCTTCCTGATGACTTACATTTGCCACACAGAGTTGGTGACTTTCTTTTTTTTTTCTTTGTGCAGTAACACAGCTGGGCAGAGAGTGATTTAAAACTGACAGAAGTAGCCCCTTTCTCATTTAGTTGGAGCGATATATCAAGATAACTGAAAAAGTCCTCTTCCCTGGGAAATTCATTTTGCTATCTTAATTGTAAAGTAATTAAATATAATCAATTTCACCCTGTGCGCCTTGTAGAAAAAAAAATACTTGACGACATGTAGGGGCCAAATTCAAACTTTGCTACCTCTATGAATGGCTACAGATGGACATGATGTTTTCCAGGGGTGGCAAAGGGGGTGAATGGTTGTGAAGAAAGTATGCCTGCTTGTTTTCCATAGCAATTTTGAAGAAATACAGTTTGTGTGTACGTATGCACATCTTAAAAACAATATGCACTAAGTACAGCATTTACCCTCATTTTCGTGTTTTGAGATATTTACTTAATCGTTGGGATAATTTGTGCAGCCCTCTCATTTCTGTTGAATGTTTGTTAATCTACTGCGTTACCTGTCAGCTGAAGGCACGCTCGCCCTCAGCCGCGGGGAAACACTTCATTTGGTGGGATGTGACATCAGAGAGCTCCAGTTCATGTGTACTTGCTAGTGTATGGCCTTCGCGGTGCATTTCATTGTGCTTTTACCATGGTCGTCGCCGAGATAACGCCACTACACTGAGATGATTCAGAGTTACTTCCTTCTAGAGTCAAAATATGTCCTCTGTACAATAATATAGATGTGGAGGACAGTGATGCCTGCATGTCCAGAGTGTGTACGGGTTATGGTGCTTCACTCAGGCCTGGAAGATTAATGGTTCTCATCCCCCATGTGTAGCAGCTCTTGAGTTTGGCCCCAAACCCCACATTGTTTGAGGGATGTTTTCAGACTCTCAAGTGTGAGTCCTCAGGATGTTAACATTTACCCTGTTCTGTAGGGGCTCTTAACAGTGGAATCAGAGGAGGAAGGGAAGCCAAACCCCACTCCAGACCATACATGGCCTCCCTGCAGTCGTGGCTGGACGGGAAATGGCGTCATGTCTGTGGAGGGCTATTGATTCACAGGGAATTTGTCCTCACTGCAGCGCACTGTAGGACGTAAGTATGGGCCATAAATTGCACATAGAGTACATTCGACTCCGAATGACCAAAAAGTATTGTGGACGCACGCTCATCTAAAGTCTCATTCCAAAGTCTTGGGTGTCGAAATGGGGCTGGTCCCGTACATTTGCTGATGTCAAAAGCCCCTGCTCTGGTGGAGGGTATGTGAATAAGAAATTAGAGCAGGGATCCTCAAATCTGGACCGTGAGTCCAAATTCAGTTCAGGCTTTCTTCTATCCTGGACAAGTAAACTAATATGTAGTGACCGTGATTGTCCAGACTGTCTGACTGTCAGGTGCAGAGAGGGTTGAAAACAGCAGATCTCAGACCTCGAGGATCCTGATTTGAGGACCAGGGCATTAGAACCTTCCTGCAGGGATTTGCTTCTACACCTTGTACAACCCCTGGCAAAAAATTATGGAATCACCAGTCTCGAAGGATGTTCATTCAGTTGTTTAATTTTGTAGAAGAAACCAGATCACAGGCATGACACAAAACTAAAGTCTTTTCAAATGGCATCTTTCTGGCTTTAAGAAACACTAAAAGAAATTTAAAAAAAATGCGGTAGTTAGTAACAGTTACATTTTTAGACCAAATAGAGTGAAAAATTATGGAATCACTCAATTCTGAGGAAACAATTATGGAATCACTCTGAGAATTTCCATTCCCAAAACTAACTAGCATCAGATTAGATCTGCTCGTTAGTCTGCAGTTACACAGGAGTGATCACACCGTGGAGAGCTGCTGCAGTGGACTGACAGGAATCATGGCTCCAACACCAGAGATGTCCATTTAAACAAAGGAGAGGATTATCAAACTTCTGAAAGAAGGTAAATCATCACGCAATGTTGCAAAAGATGTTGGTTGTTTACAGTCAGCTGTGTCTAAAATCTGGACCAAGTACAAACGACATGGGAAGGTTGTTAAAGGCAGGCGTAACTGGTAAACAATGGAAGAAATCAAAGCGTCAAGACAGAAAACTTAAAGTAATATGTCCTGAAAACAGGAAATGCAGAGCAAAACTAATGAGGAAAAAATGGGAGGAAACTGGAGTCACGGCTGTGACCGAACTGTCAGAAACCGCCTAAAGGACATGGGATTTACATACAGAAAAGCCAAACGAACGCCATCATTAACACCTGAACAGAAAAAAACAAGGTAACAGTGGGCTGAGGAAAAGCAGTCGTGGACTGTGGATGACTGTATGAAAGTGATATTCAGTGATGAATCGCGAATCTGCACTGGGCGAGGTGATGATGCTGGAACTTTTGTTTGGTGCCGTTCCAATGAGATTCATGAAGACGACTGCCTGAAGAAAACATGCTAATATCCACAGTCATTGATGATACGGGGCTGCATGTCAGGTAAAGGCACTGGGGAGATGGCAGTCATTATATCTTCAATAAATACACAAGTTTACGTTGACATTTTGGACACTTTTGTTATCCCATCAATTGAAAGGACGTTTGGGGATAATAAAATCATTTTTCAAGATGATGATGCATCTTGCCATAGAGCAAAAACTGAAAACATTCCTTGAAGAAAGACACATGAGATCAATGTCATGGCCTGCAAACAGTCCTGATCTCAATCCAACTGAAAATCTGTGGTGGAAGTTGAAGAAAAGGGTCCATGACGAGGCTCCAACCTGCAATGCTGATCTGGCAAAAGCAACCAGAGAAAGTTGGAGCCAGACTGATGAAGAGTACTGTTTGTCACTCATTAAGTCCATGCCTCTGAGACTGCCAGCTGTTATAAAAGCCAGACGTGGTGCAAAAAAATACTAGTGGTGCATTGAAGCATTCTTTTGTTGTTGTTTTATTTTCATGATTCCATAATTTTTTCCTCTGCTTGGTCTAAAAAACTGCTACTGACTGGCACATTTTTTTTTGTTATCAATATTAGTGCCGTTGAACATCAGTGGTCACTAGTAACCTCTCAAAACACAAAACATGCCTTTTCTCCATAATAAGGTTTAGAATTTTGTCCATTTTTATTCTAAGTCCCCCAAGCCAGCACACACAGTCATTAAATAAACTGCTGATTAAACAGTCAAAATATTCATCCTGTAATGGAAGCGTCCAGTTCCCACTTCTGAGCTCACAAACTCATTTCAACACCTAAAAAGGAACAAGTGCTACTCACTAACTCAGTAATATCTGAATTCTGAAATATACCTTATTTGAACAGAAAAGTCATTCCACTTTCAGGGAAGATCGCACAATATATCCCTCCCTAGATTTAACAGAACTGTGCAATGAACGTACCAGGAGGTCCACCCAAATGCATGGACAGTTCACGTTTTAAACGGGAAAAAAACCTCGGCATTCTACTTTGTTGAGTACGGTATAGATTCCAAAACAAAAAGCAAAAGTAGCAGCATAACCTTTTTCATGAATCCCTCCTCCAGAGACCGATGTATCCAGTGGAAGGAACCCTCCGGTCCTGTTTCATTAGAAATAATTCCCATTTACCATGTCCTTATCTCATTTAACCCCTAAAGCCCTGAGCCTCTTTTTCGAAAATGGCAAGCCCGAAATGAAATGAGTATATCTCTGCGACTGCTTGGTCCATTTGAATAATCTTGCTATCATTATGAAGGTAAAACCATTTGGGATTTCAGCCCTGGTGTAAAAATCACTATATATGTCACTGAGTCAGAGTAAATGGACATGGAACACAGTGTAAATGAAAGATCTCATTTTGCACCTAACAAAGTTTTACTTTGTACTTCGATCCCTTGTAAATTTCTTGAATTGCAGTCTGAAACCTCTAAAAAAATTAAAGCACAGAATCTCATTATTATCTGTGCCAAAGTTTATTCTGATCAGGTAAATCAGAGCAAAATTAGAGAGGAAAGTCTGGGTGGCTTCTCCATTTTGGCAATTTAGGTACCTTGTGTTCCATTTCAGATTTCTCAGATACCAAGCTGTAAAACCCATAAAATTTCACTTATATATCACTACAGGCATCCATTCCATCCAAATACAACATTTTTAAATTTTTAGAATAATAAAATAATATTATTATTTCTGCCAGTTTAGTTGCCTATACAATTTCCCATTCAAAGATAATACATACAATGAAAATTAAGTTTGACTCCACTGGAGCAGATTTATTAAAAAACAAAATTAAATTATAAATACAATGGCAATGTGAAAAAATGTTAAAGAAAAGTAAGAATAACAAAAACCCCAGCGATTATTTGTAGAAGGAAACTGTGATTTTTTCCAAAAAAAAAAAAAAAGTACCCTGATCAGAAATCGGACCTTCACACTTTCCCTTGCAGTGGGGCATTTTATCCATTAGGCTAAGCCAACTGACTACAAGTTTATGGTTAAATTTCCCATTCAACGAATGGGTAAAGAAAATATGTACTGTACTGTTGTAGTTGTCAGTATTTGTGCAGAATAGTGCAAAGATTCTGTCAGAAAACAACTTTGAAGATGACTGTTGAATATTTAGCGAATAATTATTCGAATAATACCTCAAACAAACTAGTTAAGCGTTTATATTGTCACACTATTCAAGAACATGCAAATGGCCCATGGACTTAGTTTGACGCACTGGGAACCCAAGGCTGTAGCTCCGGCTAGGTTTCTGCGATTAAGGTGGTTTAGAGTTTGTTAGAAACACCAGGACTTATAGAATCAAATGCCTACCGGCATAGTCTTACTTACAGCATCACAAGCCGATCGCGGAGAGGAAAATACATTGTAAGCAAGCTGAATGCGAAGGAGCTAAGATCTTTGAAGCAACGCCCTGGGAAAGAACATGCTAGGATGCAGGCAAATCTAGTTTCATTATAAAACAAACACAATGGGCTAACACTAGCAAAGGCAGTTTTACCCTCGAGCAGTTTTTTATTGCAAAATATCAAACGTAAGAATTTTTTTTGCTCATTTCTGTGGACTGTGAAGTGTATGCCTGCTGTTCTTTGAGCTTGTTGTCGGTTTAAAATGACAGGGCTCATATAATTGGATTCTGTGGACTTTCCTCTTTTATTTGAGGTATTGTTTGTATGCATAGGACTAATTCAGGAAAAATTCTGGCGATTCAGTGATGATAAATTTTATCCCATATTTTGCTGCATGCTTATTTACTTGCTTGGTGCTTGAATTGTGTTTGGTTGAGGTAAAAATGGTTTACAGGAGCTTTTGGCCGAATTTCATCACAGAAGGTGGATACGCTGCATGACAATGTTGCTATTTGGAAACATGCTGTATTTATAATGCGTAACAACTGGCCCACGATATCGGGTGTAGGTCTTAAGGGGTTAAATCCTGTTAATGTAACTGAACATTTCAAGGCCAGTTTTTCTAGTGTTTTTTTCTATAAATCGCGTCCATTTCAGCTCCGCAATGTGTGCCACGTAGACAGGATACAACCGAGCTTGCTGATACACATATGCTTGTATGCGCTGTGTTTGTCCAATCAATGTGTTTCACTTACTGTGGGACGTTTAATGAGCCAATTAATCCATTGTTACCGGGGAAGTTTCGCGAGGACGTGAACTAAACTGTGCAGTTACGCAGAAGAGCCTGAGTGTATGATTGAGTGATTGGCTATCAACACCAGTGCTTAGGTGGATATAAGGAAGCGCTGAATTTGTCAATGAAGGAATCTACATGCAAATCCATGGTAGGCAACTTCGCATTTTTTGCATGTGACAACTGTAATTGACAGTAGAATGTGAGAGAATCAATACCATATACAATTTTTTGCTTCAGAAAACTGTTTTTTCTGAACCACTAATTGGAATACTGTTATCTCACTGTCGCAAAAGTGGTTGCTACATTGGACAACAAATTTTTCTGTCGCAGGAAATCATTTTTTTAAACTGCTGGATTGATACTATGGGCAAGGATGTCGACCAGTTTGCACATCAGGCTTAGCTGAGGAGTTTAATTCATGCAGCTCTTGAAAAACAGGGCGTGGAGTGAACTTCCCCATATTCAGAACCACGTTGGAGGTCTGCTTGCTTGTGAATATTCAATAACAGATCCGAGGGTGCCATCTAGTGATAGAGTACAGTAACAGCGTGCTTAAATTTGCAGTTCCATAGACGCAAGCGTCTACATCTGCAGAAAGGGATTAAACAACTGAATGAACATCCTCCGAGACTGGATTCCATCATTTTTGCCAGGGGTTGTAGAAAAGCCGTAGTGTGGTTGGGTGGAGATTTTGGGCGATACATTGATACTGGGTGTTGGATAGATATGTTTTGCGGTGCTGTGATCTGGACCTTCCCCAAACTAGAGGAAGCTCTGAATCATCTCGCATGTCATCGAATGCTGTAGCGTCAAGATTCTCCTTTTGTGGAACTATTTTGAATTATGAGAAACCAGGCCAAAAAGTGTGCATGTGCTTTGAGTGTGTTTTCTTCATATGATGTATTGGGTTGTACTGCAAGTGCATAATTTAAAGTAATTCTTTTGCTTAAGACTTGAAGTATATGTTTAGCACTTTGTGAGCTTGTGAAATTGAAGGGATGCTACTGTTCTGAATACACTTGTGCTTGTGATGTATCTCGATTATAATTATGATCTTGATGATGAAAAATCATAGGTGCTGACAGCTACCAGAAAAATTATTGTGCAGATTGTGGTTTGTGGGTCTGCTGCCATCTACAACTGCCCACACACACACACACACACACACACACTCTCACGCGCACACACACACACACCACACTCTTACTCTCTCTCTCTCTCACAGGCACACACACCCGCACACCCACACACACACACACACACACACACACACACATGCATGCTCACAGCCACAAGCACACACACTAATTGTCTGCATCTAGCTGGCTCAGGGTAAACATGGTTACATCGACTTTTTAAGCTTGTAAGATAAAACGGAGGAATGAAGTGAATGAAATGATAAACCCCTCTCCCTTTCCTGCAGAAATGCTCCTTTGGAAGTGGTTTTGGGTGCCCACAATATAAGTAAAAATGAGAAAACCCAGCAGCGATTCCAAGTTGAGAAGTGTATCCCTCATGAACGCCACGTGAATGTCAATCAGTTCGATTACGATGTGATGCTACTGAAGGTAGGCCCCGAGTCACTAGTAACTCTCAATCACAGAATACTTATTACTGAAGAGAACCTCATCTGTTTTTTTTTTTTTTTCAACGTGATTTATTCTCCCCATGTAGCTAAAGAGCAAAGCTAAGCTGAGCAAATATGTCAAAGTGATCGGCTTGCCAAGGAAAGACGGAAACATCCCAGCAAACATCAGGTGCACAGTGTCGGGCTGGGGCATTACAGTGCAGGGTGGAGACGCTGCAGGTGTTCTTCAGGTAGCAAGCCAGACCATAGAGAGCAACAGCCAATGTAAGAAGCTCTGGCAGGGCCACTTTTACAGCAAACAAATGATCTGCACTCGGCCTGAGAAGAAGAGCGGATTCTGCCTGGTACGCCAATCGAAAGCAGGAATTGCTTTAAGAAGTGTGTGTGTGTGTGTGTGTGTGTGTGTGTGTGTGTGCGCGAATGTGCATGCATGTATTTTTTGATATTGCTTTGAATGCTCTGCTTGAGCACATAAACCTGCAAAGCAAATTCACTGTTTTTTGAACACATTGTAAACAATGATCAAAGTTACATGCTGGTGCAGTATCTTCATTCTTACCCGTAATGCTATTTTTCCATTGAGATTGTTTCTAAGTACATTTCCCAATGCACACAAGTCATTGTAAAGTATTATTTTGTTTTAATTCTATCCTGCAGCATGAGATGTAGGGTCTCTCTCACTCTCTCTCTCACTACTGCTCCCTAACAGTCCTCCCTTTGGTCCGCCTTGCATTTTCAGGGTGATTCCGGGGGGCCCATCATTTGTAACACGAAGCCACAAGGTGTCGTGGCTTACAATGAGGGCTGCTTCCCGTCAGGATATCCTGACGTCTACATGAAAATTCCATTTTTCCTTTCTTGGATCAGAGAGAAAATCAAAGAATACCAGTGAAAGCAAGAATGAATTGTGTAAATGAATCTGTGATGAAGTCATCATTATTTATCTGAAATAAAGCAAATGAAAGCAGCTCTTTTCCTTATTTGAACAGTTTCTTGTTCAAGAGGCTCCTGGGCTGTGGCGATGCATTCGTCAGTCACCAGTAGCTGCTTAACCCTTTGAGCACTGAGTACATTTTCAAGGAATTAAAAATGTAGTTATCCTGAGCTGTTGAAGATCATGTGGCAGCTTTTCGCTGTTTTCAGCATCTGATTTTGATATCTTACATCATGTTGCCCATGGCGCGGAAAGGGTTAATAGAACAAAATGGCTGCCATTGTAAAATTGTCTGTCAATGAAACTGCAGGCAGCGCAGTGGCATAGTGCGTAGCCCTGTTGCATCACATCAAGAGGGTTGTGGGTTCAGATCCTGCCTTGGGCCTTCCTGTGTGGAGCTGGAGTGTTCTCGCCATGTTTAGGTGGCTATACTCTGGTTTACTATGACAGTCCTTAGGCATTTATGCCCGAATAATTTTAGATTGTAAATCAGTGGTGGCCAACCCTGGTCCTAGAGCGCCCCAGTGTCTGCTGCCTTATGTTGCTACTCAGCACTTAATTAATTAATCAATTAATGCTGCTGATTGTACAATTTACCTCATCTGCTGATGTGGCAAAACTGGCACACCCTGGCACTGGCACAGAAACTGGCACTGCAGGTTTTTTGTCGGTTTTTCTCTATCCTCAATTGGACTTAAACAGAGATCAGACAAATGAAATAAATACAAGGTACAAACTGTCAAAGGCGTTTGCATCCATATCCAGTGATCCCAACATCAGTCACACACAGACCCATCAATTTAGGGGACAAAATATTATTTAACACTTTAATGTAGTTTTACATCATATGTCGTGTTAGTTCACTGGTTCTTGGTGTTGATCCTGGGGTCCCAGTATACATGCTGGTTTTTTTTCCCCAAGCACAATTTTAAATTTAGGATATCAACAAGTGGTTGATTCTCTTTATTAGGTGCCTTTCATGTTGAGTGCAGATGATTGATCAAATTAGACATTTATTTATAATGAGTACGTTCCAAATTAGGTTGCTCTTTGTTGATCGTGTAACTCCTATCACACGGGGAAAGCTAATTATTCCAGCCAGGCTGAGGTGGCCCGGCCGAGAACGTCCCTCCAGCCTACTGGATGCTTTCTACATGGAACAAGTAAAGAGGACAGTTGGATGGTCTGTGGAGAGCGGCATGGCCAGGTATCATCGTCACAGGCTTTAACGCTCTTCAGGAAGGACTTGGTCCTGCTGCAGCCGGCGTGAAGGTGGTTGAGGCAAGTCCAGGCCAAGCCATGAAAGTGATGACGACTTGGGGTCGAAGGTGACTTAATGAAGCCAGGAAGTGCAGTATAGGATTGACTCCATTCCTCTAGCAATCCCTCTTCTAACGAGAGAGAAAGCAGAAAACATTCACAAAGCTTTGTAGCTTTGATTCCAAAGCGTTGCTCTTGGATGTCGGCGGACACGAGATGGTGGAGACGAGGCTGTTATTCTTGCTGACCTTCACTGCACCTTTGAGCGCCAGTAAGGGGCAGTAAAATCAGGACCCCAATTGACACTGACGAGTTTCCTGGTGATGTTGGCATATTTTAGATTGTCAGCAATGTTATTGAGACGAGGGTCAAATGTCCAGGTCCGATCTAGTGTCATGTCTAAGTATGCTGGCCGGGGGTCGAACTCAGTCTGATTCTGGTCAGGTTTCTGAACAGGTTCAAAATACTTTGCGTGCTCATTTTGTTGCCTAATGTTTAGTTTTCTTCAAATCGTTTCCCCCCTTTTCATGCAGTTGTTTCCAATATATCACAATTTTTGATGAGGAATTTTTATTCTTCATAGCATGCGTGGCTACATATGACATTGTGGCTTTATTCTCCAACTTGTTTTCTAAAAAAATATATATACCTCCACTCCTCCCTGAAACTAACAGATTTTTGTACTTTCCTATTAGCTTCGGTGTCACATGGCAAACCCTTTGAAACTTAGCGACCACCGTTTCCTGAATAGCGAGTATATATAGAGGGGCAAGAGCAGATTTTCACTCAGTCTGAGTCACACGGCTGAGGGTCGCCATGAAGGCTAAATCCCTGCTGCTTTTACATCTCCTGCTACAGCTTCATCCTGCAGGTAAGGCCATTTTCCACTTTGGACAACGGAACACTGTCTGAAAAGAGAACACGGGGTACAGGGCAGCTCTGGTCTCAGGGGGCCTCAGTGTCTCAGAGCTTTTATCCTCTCTCATCAATCAGCAGACAGTTAATACTTGGAAAATGAGGTGTTTAATTTCATTAGACAAATAGCGACTTAAATAAATCACTCCAGCAGAAATGCACAAAAAATCCTGGAGGAACTGTTGCCCCACAGGACCGAAATTGTCCATTCCTGGAATAGGACAAATGGGTGGCTCATTCTGCTATAATTCACTCTTCTTAGAGAAGCATGAGGACACTAAAATACTTTATCAGAATATTCAATTACATATAAAGGACAGATCCCAACTTTTCCTATGTCGTATGCTTTTGATGGGGCTACATTCCCTGCTAGAATGAACATTTCTAGAAGATACCAGGCAGATATGGAAAGTGTAGTTGTCACATAGCAGAAGTCCTACCATATTGTCTGCCATGTAATTTCACTAAATCGTTCACTATTGGCTGGAGGGTTAGTGTGGTTATACAGGTATGTGCTGAGAACATAATCTGTCCGTGTATGTTCTCAATTTGCAGGTGCCTCATTATGTCTGTATTTTCTCAGAAGCAAAATTACAAGCCTTATCCGAGTACTTGCTCTCAGTTCTAAACTGTCCTGCCTTTGCTGTTTCGAACTGTTTCGATTTCAGTTTTACCATTGTCCTCAGTTTGCTGTCGATATGTTGTACATATATGCTCTCATATTTTACTTAACTTCCTGGTGAAAAACCACAAATAATATGATTTATATTATGTAAAACAGTCCGCAAGTATCTGTACGGAAACTATTTTCTGTTAAGCGTGTAAAGCTTGTTGTTACACGATATATGATCAGAGAAGAAGACACTGGCCTGTAGCCCTCGCCGTAATGTTACTTATAAGAGCTTAACCTTGATCTGAGCCTCTGTGAATGACTGAATCATTCTCCAAAACTTCCTGAACCTGGATTATCCAACTCTGCATATGATCATGAACAGTGATGTGGCCTGTGTTTGCAGGGGCAGTAGTATCTGACAGTAGTATTATTGGAGGGAGGAAGGCCAAGCCCAACTCCAGACCATACATGGCCTCTCTTCAGATCGATGGAAGTCACGTCTGTGGGGGCTTCCTTGTCCGTGAAGATTTTATCCTCACTGCCAGCCACTGTTTCAGGTCAGTTTGCTTTTTACTGACTGCTAATTCAACTCCACCCCCCCACTGTTCTCTGCATAGTTATCTTATGCCTGTCTGAGGTATAAAATCCCTGAGTTTCAAGAGTCCTGGCAACTGTAATATCCACCTATATTCTTCAACCATTTGATTTTAATCATTAATAACGTTATCCAGCTGAAAAATTGCGCAAATCTAGGGTGGACAGAACAAAGAGCTGTGAATGAATTTTGTTTTTAGAAACTGGATTCCTTGTCAATGCGATACAATGTTATTTTTGTGTTTTGGACCCATTTATATTTCAAATATGTTGTATCAAATGTTGCTGGAAGTGACAAAGTGTTACGTTTGGCCCATGACTTCATAGCTCAAAGTGAAACATAAGCGCAATGATGGAGCATGATTACGAATGCTAACATGGCTCCTCATTTCCGCATTATTTTTCACTATTTATCATTATTTGTTATTATCATTATTATCTGCTGTCTGAAAAGGTCACAAATGCTGGCCAAACAGCACTGAAATACTGATTGCATTCAACCTATTTTACCTCTCCTCATATCCATGGTCTCCATGAGTTGAAAGCAATATTGGTCTGATTGAGGAAGGTCGGTTTTGAGAACAAGACGGTGTTTGCATTTAGTTACAGCTGATCTGCACTGAAACAATGGACAAGCAATTTTTGCCCCCCATACTAATTAGGCCATCAGCTGAAAGCCATAGGATGCCTAGAAAATGCGTTTAGTTCCCACATCAGGGGCACTATTTTTTCTCTGCAGATTATTGTGGGCAAGGATCGCCTGGATCTTTTGTTAAAAGTTCTCCATGAGATATCCTGCAGTATTTTGTCACGAGGCTCGCAAACCCACCATTTTTAGCTCTAAAGCAATATTGGGAGGTCTGATGCTCCAAAACTGTAAAATAATGCATTAAGGCTTCTTCTCCTCCTAGATCTTGGTACTTTCTATGAGTTTTGAAAGAGCTGTACATTTCAGATGTGTAACCTCTGCGTAATCAAAACTGTAAATAGCGTTTTTTTTGTTTTTTTTTTGTAAAAATGGGAAGATCTTTTGAAGGGGATTTTCTCAGGCCTGCTATTGTGTAAGGAAGTTATTAATCAGGGTTCTTTTACTTGTAGGAACTCTAGCTGGGGTTCTTGATTGAGGAGGATTTATCTCAAGCCATTTATAAGTTAGAATGCTTTTACACTTTTTGGCAATTTATGACAAAAATCCGTGCACACATTGTCTCAGAAGGTGTTATTGGAGCTTCATAGCGCCATTTAGACAACCTAGAAACTGGACATTAACAAGATCTTCAGACAGTGGAACTTTCAACAGGTGTAAATATTTGCACAGGCGTGACTCTTCTGGTTTGTCTGAATTAACCCTTTAAAAAATGGAAATTTCTTTGTTAGCCTGGTTACCCCATTACTTGTTAATGTTGATATGTTACTGAAATTTCAGAAGTCCAGCAGTCTTCTACAAAACCCAAAACCAGTGAAGTTGGCACGTTGTGCAAATCGTAAATAAAAACAGAATACAATGATTTGCAAATCCTTTTCAACCTATATTCAATTGAATACACTGCAAAGACAAGTTACTTAATGTTCAAACAGGTTAACTTTGTAATTTTTTGCAAATATTAGCTCATTTGGAATTTGATGCCTGCAACATGTTTCAAAAAAGCTGGCACAAGTGGCAAAAAAGACTGAGAGAGTTGAGGAATGCTCATCAAACACTCATTTGGAACATCCCACAGGTGAACGGGCTAATTGGGAACAGGTGGGTGCCATGATTGGGTATAAAAGCAGCTTCCCTGAAATGCTCAGTCATTCACAAACAAGGATGGGGCAAGGGTCACCAATTAGTGAACAAATGCGTTGAGCTGATTGTCAAGCAGTTTAAAAACAACATTCCTCAATGAGCTATTGCAAGAAATTTAGGGATTTCATCATCTACGGTCCGTAATATCGTCAAAAAGTTCAGAGAATCTGGAGAAATCACTGCACGTAAGCGACAAGGCCGAAAACCAACATTGAATGCCCATGACTTTCGATCCCTCAGGCGGTACTGCATCAAAAACCGACATCAGTGTGTAAAGGACATCACCACATGGGCTCAGGAACACTTCAGAAAACCACTGTCAGTAACTACAGTTCGTCGCTACATCTACAAGTGCAAGTTAAAACTCTACAATGCAAAGCGAAGTCCATTTATCAACAGCACCTAGAAACACCGCCGGCTTCGCTGGGCCCAAGCTCATCTAAGATGGACTGATGCAAAGTGGAAAAGTGTTCTGTGGTCTGACGAGTCCACATTTCAAATTGTTTTTGGAAACTGTGGACGTCATGTCCTCCGGACCAAAGAGGAAAAGAACCACCCGGACTGTTATAGGCGCAAAGTTCAAAAGCCAGCATCTGTGATGGTATGGGAGTGTATTAGCGCCCAAGGCATGGGCAATTTACACATATGTGAAGGCACCATTAATGCTGAAAGGTACATACAGGTTTTGGAGCAACATATGTTGCCATCCAAGCAACTTGTTTTTCATGGACGCCCCTGCTTATTTCAGCAAGACAATGCCAAGCCACATTCTGCACGTGTTACAACAGCATGGCTCCGTAGTAAAAGAGTGCAGGATCTAGACTGGCCTGCTTGTAGTCCAGACCTGTCTCCCATTGAAAATGTGTGGCGCATTATGAAGCGTAAAATACATCAACGGAGACCCCGGACTGTTGAACAACTTAAGCTGTACATCAAGCAAGAATGGTAAAGAGTTCCACCTGAAAAGCTTCAAAAATTGGTCTCCTCAGTTCCCAAACGTTTACTGAGTGTCGTTAAAAGGAAAGGTGATGTAACACAGTAGTAAAAAGGCCCCTGTTCCAACTTTTATGCAATGTGTTGCTGCCTTTAAATTCTAAGTTAATGATTATTTGCAAAAAAAAAAAAAGTTTCTCAGTTTGAACATTAAACATCTTGTCTTTGCAGTGTATTCAACTGAATATAAGTTGAAAAGGATTTGCAAATCATTGTATTCTGTTTTTATCTACGATTTACATAACGTGCCAACTTCACTGGTTTTGGGTTTTGTAGTTCCAGGATATCAAAGAAAAGTGGCTAAAAATCACAAGGTGATTTTTAAGCGCCTGGCTTCAGTCTTTGTCTAAAATTTAACCCCTTGCAATCCAAACCACATTAGAGTTACAGGTCTCCAGCCTTAGACAACTTAAGTCTGTGTAGTGGCACCTTCTCCTTACAACCTACCTTTCCTTGATATGGCGTCGGTACTGTGGGATATTCTAACTCCCAATAAAAAACTATTTTTTCATTTCATTTATTCTATTTTTTTGAACCCTTTATTGGTCCTAAGTGGTGTGTCATTGGCACCAAAGGCACGAGTTAAACATCTGAAAAATTGAGAAAATCAACCAAAACCTAGCTTGTGGGTATTCATTGGTAAGCTCTTGGTGAGGGGCCTCCAATCAATACCCACAAGCTAAGTTTTGGGTGATATTATTCCAGGTTGCAGACATTGGATGTGACTCTGGATCTGAGCAGGAAATTAGCTGCTTAAGTTGAGGTAATGTTGAACTTTACCAATCCACAAACTTAACAAATTACTAATTATTGTTTTAGGCACAACGTAGACCATCTTGTGTCTTCAGTGTCAAAAATAAAGACACTAATATATTTTTCACAGATAAATTATAGTTGATCAAAGAAGTGAGGTTCAACTCGACAATCCCTACTTTCTTCCTCCTCCAAATACACATCTCCAATGGGCAGCCCAGCCGTGATTAAAATTAGGTTTGAAGACAAGGAAGCTACTGCTTTTTCCTCCATGTCTGACAGCATATCCATCTGGCACTTTTGGACTTTCAACAGAGGTGCAGATAAATGAGTAAAAACTTCCATTTTGCAAAAAAATGAAAATATTAATTTATTTTGTTAAAAATGTTGAGATATATAAAAATATAAAATACATATCAAAGGGACCCTGTCACGGATTCAAATATGGGCTCGGCGTATTAAATTGCTACCGATATTAATTAAATTAGTTTTTCCTAGCAAAACCTCTTGTGGTACAGAATTGGAAGGGTGCCCGCAAAATCAGGATTTTCATATCACCGAATTGTCCAACCAACTGTCGTGACAAATTCCCTTTAACCCCTTTTTTTTACCCTTTAAGCCCAGAGGCCTTTTTGGTGAAAACCTTTGCCTACATCCTTGAAAATCATCCAAAAACTAGCTTGTTGGTATTCACTGGAAAGCTGTCACTGAGAGCTTTCTTATGAATACCTACAAGCTAAGCTTTGGTTGATTTTTCTCAATTTTTCAGATATTTAACTCGTGCCTTTGGTGCCAATGACGCACCACTCGGGATCAACAAAGGGTTAAAAAAGAGAATAAATGAAATGAAAAAAGAGTTTTTTATTGGGAGTTAGAATAGTACCGACGCCATATCAAGGAAAGGTAGGTTGTAAGGAGAAGGTGCCACTACACAGACTTAAGTTGTCTAAGGCTGGAGACCTGTAACTCTAATGTGGTTTGGATTGTAAGGGGTTAAATTTTAGATGAAGACTGAAGCCAGGCGCTTGGAAATCACCTTGTGTGTGTGGAAGCCCCTTTCCTTTGATATCCTGGAACTAGAAGACTGCTGGACTTCTGAAATTTCTGCAACATATCAACATTAACAAGTAATGGGGTAACCAGGCTAACAAAGAAATATCCGAAGAGTCACGCCTGAGCAAATCTTCACACCTGTTAAAAGTTCCACTGTCTGAAGATCTTGTTCATGTCCAGTTTGTAGGTTGTCTGGTTACAGGGCTATGAAGCTCCAAAAAAACCTTCTGAGACGACGCTGCACGGATTTTCCTCACAAATTGCCAAAAAGTGCATTTTTAAAGCGTTCTAAATTATAAATGGTTTGAGATAAATACTTCTCAATCAAGAACCCCAACTAGAGCTCCTGGAAGTAAAAGAACCCTGATTAATAACTTCCTTACACAATGGCAGGTCTGAGAAAATCCCCTTCAAAAACACCTTCCCACCGCAATTTTACACACACACACAAAAAACCGCTATTTACAGTTTTGATTACACAGGGGTTACTCATCTGAAATGCACAGCTCTTTCAAAACTCATAGTAAATACCAAGATCTAGGAGGGGGAAGAAGCCTTAATGCATTATTTTACAGTTTTGGAGCATCAGACCTCCTAATATTGCTTCAGAGCTAAAAATGGCACTTTCTGTCTGACTCTGGTGGTTTTGCGAGCTTTGTGACAAAATACTGCAAGATATCTCGTGGAGAACTTTCAACACAAGATCCAGGTGGTCCTTGCCTACAATAATCCGCAGAGAAAAAGTCGTGCCTCTGATGTAGGAATGAAACTGAACGCTACGATTTTCAGCTGATGGCCTAAATGTCGTGATTCCGTTGATCACGTCTACCGTGGATCAGTTCAGCAGGATGCACAACAGAATCTTAGGCGATTCGACCAGGCTTGACTGGGTGTTGGACTAGAATAGCAATACATGTAGCTAAATTGGCTCAATGTCCTGTTTTCATGAGCCAACCTGATTAAAATGTTTTTGATTTGAATTTTGATTGAAGCCCAGGCAGAAAAATGACTGCCATACTGGGAACAGAGAATCTGAAGCAGAAGAAGAAGATGGCTCAAGAGATTCCAGTGAAGAAGTTTCACCGGCATCCAATCAATAAGAATGCCCCATATGATTTTGATATCATGCTTTTGGAGGTAAACAATGGCAGTAATAATAATAGTACAAACCCCAATTCGGATGAAGTTGGCACGTAGTGTAAAACGTGAATAAAAACAGAATACAATGATTTGCAAATTCTTTTAGACCTATATTGAATTGAGTACACTACAAAGACAAGATATTTAAATGTTCACACTGATAAACAAACTGTTTTTTTTATATGCCTGCAACATCTTCCAAAAAAGCTGGGACAGGGGCATGCTTACCGCTGTGTTTCATCACTTTTCGTTATAACAACACGCAATAACCATTTTGGAACTGAGGACGCTAATTGTTGAAACTTAGTAGGTCAAATTCTTTCCCATTCTTGCTTGATGTACGACTTCAGTTGCTCAACGGACTGGGGTTTCTGTTGTCGTATTTACTGCTTAATAATTTGCCACATATTTTCAGCGGGAGACAGGTCTGGACTGCAGGCAGGCCAGTCTATTACCCACACCTTTTTGCTGCTAAGCAAAATGCTATTGTAGCACGTGCAGAATGCGGCTTGGCATTGTCTTGCTGAAATAAGCAGGGACATCCCTTAAAAAGATGTTGCTTGGATAGCAGCACATGTTGCTCCTAAACCCGTATGTACCTTTCAGCATTAATGGTGCCTTCACCGATGTGGAAGTTACCCATGCCATAGGCACTAACACATCCCCATACCATCACAGATTCTGGCTTTTGATCTTTGCGCTGGTAACAGTCTGGATGGTCCTTTTCCTCTTTAACCCGGAGAACACAACGTCCATGATTTCCAAAAACAATCATAAATGTGGACTCGTCAGACCACAGCACATTTTTCCTCTTTGCGTCAGTCCATCTCAGATGAGCTCGGGCCTCGAGAAGCTGGTGGCGTTTCTGGGTGTTATTGATATATGTCTTTTTCTTTGCACGGTAGAGTTTTAACTTAACTTCCACTTGTAAATGTAGAGACAAACTGTGTTAACCGACAATGGTTTTCCGAAGTGCTCCTGAGCCCATCCTTTACAGAATGATGTTGGTTTTTCATGCAGTGCGGCCTGAAGGACCGACTGTCATGGCCACTCAATGTTGGTTTTGGCCTTGCCACTTACACAAAGATATTTTTTCCAGATTCCCTAAATCTTTTGATGGTATTATGGACTGTAGATGATGAAATCCCTAAATTCCTCGCAATTGCACTTTGAGAAACATTGTTCTTAAACTGTTGGACTATTTGCTCGCGCAGTTATTCACAAGGTGGTGAACCTCGTTCCATCCTTGCTTGCGAACGACTGGGCCTTTTGGGAATTCTCCTATTATACCTGTTTCCAATTAACCTGTTCACCTGTGGAACGTTCCAAACAGGTGTTTTTAGAGCATTTCTCAACTTTACCCAGTCTCTCTTTGCCCCCATGCCAGCTTTTTGAAAAGTGTTGCAGGCATCAAATTCAAAATTAGTGGATATTTCCAAAAAAAAAACAATAAAGTTTATCAGATTTAACATTCAATATCTTGTGTTTGTAGTGTACTGTGTAGTGTATTATTCCAAAATAAACATGGCAGGCATTTCATTTGACCCTGCCTATCGTATCCCTGGAGTGTTTCATGTCTTTTTTCTGAAACAGCTACAGCGCAACGCTACTCTGAACAAAAGCGTCCAAGTCATACAGCTCCCAGCAAAAGGGGAAACCATGCGGGCGAACACCAGGTGCGTGTTCTCGGGATGGGGGAGGAAAAAGCCCCGCGGAAAAGCTCAAGACGACCTGCAGGACCTGACGCTCAGCGTCCAGAGCGATCGCAGTTGCAGAAAAACGTGGCAGCAATATTTTGTCAAAAGCAGAATGATGTGCACGCGTTTCGACAGCAAGGGGTTCTGTCCGGTGGGTGGATCACTCGACGTGTCTCGAATGTGTAAAACGCTGCTTCATTACGCTGTCCACAATTAAGACACACTTCACGTGAGATCACATCTCAGCTCTCCGAATTAGGGATATTCTTTGACAGATTTTCTGGCCGCAGCTCTGATGCATTTCATGCTGTCTCCTGGATAGCACCTTTAATCATACTGTTCCTGTGTCCTGCTGGCATTAACCACGGGACTTCATATAACCCATCCATCCATCCATCCATCCATCCATCATCTCACTCACTTTCCAAGGCAGGGTCACTAGTGAGCTGGATCCTATCCCAGCATGCAACGGGCAAGAGACAGGAACACACCCTGCAAAGTCCATCAATCCACCATAGATAACACGCACCGTTCACTCATAAATCTGAATGCATCGAGTAAAAACTGCCATTTCATGACACTTTGTGATTTTGAAATAAAGGCAGTTAAAGTTGGGCAGTTTGTACCGATCTGCAATGGCAGTTTTCCTCTTACATGATTCCATTGAAACAATTCGGTGAATCACTCAAATTTTTTTGACATCAAAAACTTTATAGGTACATGCAACAAACTATGGCAAAAAGTTAAAAAAAAAAAAAAAAAATCCAAGTGCCATGACATGTCAATTTTTACTTGATCTGTTCCCAGAAACTTACCTGCGGGCAATATAGAGTCTCCCATTAGCCTGTCATGCACGTGTTTGCAACTTATTCATGACTGCTGTCACACTACAGTCTTTTCAGTCACAGTTTGTGCCACATTTACCGATGGAAATAACATTTGCAGGTTGAGACGCCACTGAAATTGCTCAGTCCTGAAATCTATGTATCATGTTGTGACACAGTATGAGACTGTAGGGAGGGGAAAATTTGCTGAATGAAGAGGTGACCCTTAAGAAAATATCCCATAGTTACTTCTTCCTAATACTGTCATATTACAGTATTACCGAAGTTTGCATGGTCTAACTAGAGTGGTACTATAGCCATCACATTATAACTACAGTATTACCACTGTCAACAGTACCATGATAATACGATAGTCCACACAACTGTATTGAATAACTATAATACCACAATACTAGTAGTACACTATGTGGCGAAAATAACATCCATTAACTGTATGATAACTAGAGCTCGGAACTGCAATCATTTTTATGCCCCCACCCTCCAAAGAGGAGAGGGGGCATCATGTCGACACCATGTCCGTCCGTTGTCCGTCAACTTTTAGTTTCCGTGGGATAACTATATAATCCCTTGTCAGATTGATGCCATTTCTTAATGGCATATTGGGAGTGGCTAGAGGAAGGTTCCTTTCGAAAACCAGCGTTGTGCGATATCTAATATGGCCGCAACAGCCGCCATCTCAATGTGCCCTTGATCAACATACAGGCGGGGGCATATGCCACGCTCTGCGTTACTCTAGTTCATAAGGGTGATGCTCTATTTTACCAGCCATACATTACCCACTATTATATTTGTAAAGGTGTGATCAGGAACCAGTCGCGAGAACCTGGCAATGCAGTAGAACTTGCTTTATTAATATAGGGGGAGCTACCCCGCAGGTCAGATGGCAAAAGTACAAAGTCCACACTCCAAAAATCAAAATCCAGTTGAGCAAAAATAGAATCAAAAACCAGGGCGGCAATCACAGTAATCGTAGTCGGACAGAAATGGGTCTGGTTCACAGGAATAGGTATATCAGAGAAGCAAAGCCAGAATCCAATGGGCGTAATCCGAATCGTTACCAGGGCAGCAAACATAGATCTCGTAGTCGGGCAGAAAAAGGTCAAAATGCACAGATGCAACAATAATCCAAAAATCACAAAGGCAAAAAATGAAAAGTCGGGTGGTCCAGTCAGAAAGATAAACGCTGAGTAATCAAGGCGAGAAACGTAGCACGAGAAGACTGAGGAAAACGATCTGACGGAGAGTGGCTGTGAGAAGACACCTAATATACACTTCTTGGAAGATCACATGGGGAGAATCACGGGTGCAGGAAGTCAGACTGATTACAAGGGGAAGGCACATGAGGAATAAACTAATCACGTGAATTGGACTGTAGCCAAAACGCAGACAGGGATCACAAGACAAACTTATGAACAGAACAACAGCTCCGGTTACGGAGTACTAAAGTGTATAGTTTAAAGAAAAGGGAAGCATAAAGTATAAGTGGAGATTTACAGAAAACTGCAGCAGAGATAATAGGGAAAGGCAAGGAGGCGGAGACTAGAATAGGGCGAATGCTGAGAGATCATTAGTCAATTAGTAAGTGCAGCTATACAATCCCGAGTGCTTGTTAGTAAGTTAGTCAAAATATACAAGGTTAGTGTGGGTTAGTAATTAGCGAAAACAATAAACTGTTAGCATGTGTTAGTAAGATAGTAAAGTAAGAGGAAGGAAGAACACGAAATAATGAAAAAAGATTGAAACCCAGAAACCAATAAATCACCTGTATGAGTGGCACGCAAGACAAGGGACCGTGAGCAAAGATACACACATGACAAGACAGAGGAGACGAAGTGCAATGCAATGAAAAGGAAACATGGCTATGAATACTATGAACATGAAAAATAATAAAACATGAAAATCCAAATTACCAATACACAATACACAATCCTAAGAATGGTCAGACATGAGCAATAATTCAGAAACACAGGTCAGTCAGAATATGCAAGGCATGAACATGGACAATGCAGAACAGAACATGAGCGAATAGCAGAATCACAACAGTATTTCCTGGATAAATGCTAATTGCTAGAAGGAGATAACTCCTGTTTGCAGCATAATGTTAGGCAATAAGTGAGGAACTGTGCAACATTACCACTCTTAAAACGTTTATTGACCCAAGTGAAGGCAGTGCTGTCATTTCACAGCCAGTGACATCAGGTCTTGCCTTGAGTTAAAGCAACAGTTATTGCATACATATGACAGTTATGTCAGCCTTATTTCAAGGGGCTCGAGTGTTGCATTATCTTTACAAGAACATGAAGAAAGGAAGAGCCATTACGCTTTACTAGCTGTAATTACACAGTAATTGCTAATCATTACTTTGCAATTACTGAGCACTAAATTACTCCTAATTACTGTGTACATGATGGCCTAAAAAACAAAGCACTATCCAGAACTACATTCCCCATCTAACATCTAACCTGGGATGCATCGACAAGGCCTTCAGCACCTCTTTTATTCTGGGCTGTCTTGAAAATGTGGGTACAAAGGGAATTCTTCAGGTGGTGCCACACCCTTCCATTGAAGAGTATGATTGGCTGATCAGTGATTGTAATAAGCACAGTGTGTGATAACCGCCTTGTTGATTTCAGGGGGACTCTGGGGGACCCCTCGTTTGTAACAAGAGAGCCCACGGGATCGCTTCCTTCACTTCGGACCCCTGCAACAATGGAGACCCTAACGTGTACATGAAAGTGTCTTACTTCATCCCCTGGGTACAGGAAATAATGAGCAACCGATAGAATAAGCACCTGTTTTTGAACTGAAGTTTCTTTGTTTGTCTTAGATTTACACCTAAATTGCTGGTGTTTTTCTACCATCCAAATAAATAAATAAACCTCATACAGCGCCCTCCATAATTATTGGCACCCCTGGTTAAGATGTGTTCTTTAGCTTCTAATACATTTAGTTTCTTTTCTAAATAATATTGGACCACAATGAAAAAAAGAGGAAAATCCAACCTTGAATTCAAGTGCATTTATTCAGTGGGAAAAAAAAAATCTGACATTAAGAAATAATTCTTTTACATCTAATCATGTGTGCCACAATTATTAGCACCCTGAATGTTAATACTTTGTTCAACCCCCTTTTGTCAACAAAACAGCACCTAATCTTCTCCTATAATGTTTCATAAGATGGGAGAATACAGAAAGAGGGATCTTTGACCATTCCTCTTTGCACAATCTCTCTAAATCATCTAGCGACCTGGGTCCTCTCCTCTGCACTCTCCTCTTCAGCTCACTCCACAGGTTTTCAATGGGGTTGAGGTCTGGGGACTGAGATGGCCATGGGAGGAGCTTGATTCTGTGTCTGGTGAGCCATTTCTGTGTAGATTTGGCCACATGCTTAGGGTTATTATCTTGCTGAAAAACCCAGTGACGACCCATCTTCAGCTTTCGGGGAGAGGCCACCAGATTTTGATTTAAAATGTCCTGGTATTTCAAGGCGTTCATGATGCCATGCACCCTAACAAGGTTCCCAGGGCCTCTGGAAGAGAAACAGGCCCACAGCATCACTGATCCTGCCCCATACTTCACAGTGGGCATGAGGTGCTTTTCTGCATACTCATCTTTTGTGTTCCGCCAGACCCACTTAGAGTGTTTGTTGCCAAAAAGCTCTATCTTGGTCTCATCTGACCAGCTAGTTGGCATGTAGATAGCGCCTGATGGTTGTTTGGAGACTTTGTGACCCCAAGATGCCATCATTTGTTGCAATTCTTTAACAGTGAGCTTTGGAGAACTTTTCATTTCTCTTACCATCCTCCTCACTGTGCGTGGTGGCAAAATAATCTTGTGTCCTCTTCCAGGCTTGTTTACCACTGTTCCAGTTGTTTTAAACTTCTTAATGATTCCTCTGACAGTAGATATGGGCAGGTGCAGGCAATTGGCTATTTTCTTGTAGCCATTGCCTGACTTGTGAAGGTCGACACACATCTGCCTTACTTGAATGGTGTGTTCCTTTGTCTTTCCCATGTTGAAGAGTGGATAAGAGAAATGGCCTCTGTGTCACGCCATATTTATTCCCCAGGGAAACAGGAAGTGATGAATTACTAATTAAATGTTCCTAGACACTCTGATCAACTTTTTAAACTACTGTAAAAATGACAGAAATTATTCAATTACATTTATTTCCTAGGAATTGTTAGGGGTGCCAATAATTGTGGAACGGGTGACTTTATGAAAATTAATTATTTCTTAGTCAGGGATTTTTTTCCCACAAAATTCACTTGAGTTGAAGGTTACATTTTTCTACAATTTTCAGTGTGAGAGTATGCTTCTGCAATAAAAATTGAATTTATTTTAAGGCTTTTAATGCATCTTAACGATATTTATAATTATGGAGGGCACTGTATAATCCAGAAATAAAACTGACTCCATGATTACAACACACAACACAGCATCAGATGACAGGAAAGTGACAAGATTAACAAAAAAATCGCACAATAATAAATAAACTCTGTCTACATGAGCCGACAAACACAAAAATAACACAAACGCAACCTTGACAGAGAAGCGTAGCATATGCTTGGAGTGAAAATTGTCTTTGCCTCAAATTGATGTACAGGTGAGAAAATAATCAGGGTTAATTTGAAAATTATGAATATTAATATAATTTGCAAATATGATGATGATTTTCATTATCCATACTCGCCCTGGCTTTCATACATATGGTCAAAATATCATAAGATTAAGTTAAGAACTTAGGATACACTTTATTGAACCCCGTGGGGTAATCTCTCCTCTGCATTTGACCCATCCTATAGTTAGGAGCAGTGGGCAGCCACAGAGCAGCGCCCGGGGACCAACTCCAGTTCTAAAGCCAGTTCCTTGGTCAGGGTTACTGGTTGGAGTGCTCCTATGATGCATGTTTTTGTGGGTGGAGGAAACCCACGCAAACATGGGGAGAACATGCAAACTCCAGACACAGAGGGCCCAGGCCGGAATCGAACCCACAACCTTCTTGCTGTGAGGCAACAGTGCTAACCACTGTGTCGCCTGTATGTTATGATATGCTTCATATTTGTCACATACTCTGAACTACTGGTTTTAACCCTCTAATAATTCATGCATGAATCATGATAAACTAAACTAATATGCAGCAGAGCCCAAAATTGCAGGCATATATAGAGAAAAAACACTTTTAAACAGCCGTACACTGTAGTAACCTCCATGCATGAAAGGGTTAATTACAAAACAAGTTTCTCAAACAATAAACACTTAAAACATTTACTTAAAATAAAAGGGATTTACATGATTTATTGGACTGTATGGTACACTGAATAAAACACATGATAACTCTTTTACATGAAAACGGACACATAAGCAACCAATGCTTAACACACCCCATAAGAACGTGGCTGAGATATTCGTATGAAAGCAATGTTTTAACAATCTTTTCATTTCTTTGAATATTAGAATCTATGCCTCTGTGATGAACAGGAGGCATTTTAAATTGACCTCCCTGTTCACATGCACTGCATCAAGGAATATCACAGAATACACGATTTGTGTACTTTGAAGAGCCCATCAAATACAAGGTGTTTGATGTGCAATTCTTTTACCTCAAAATGCTCGATCAAACTTTTTACCAAAAAGTCTTTTTTTAGTTTGGTCCTATTTTTATTTTTCCATGCTGCTCAAAGATGTGCTAATTAACTGTAGCAACATCACCTCCCCGGGAACTGCTCAGTTTGTTTGCTCTAGAAGAGACTCACCTCCGCTAGGTTGTCGGACCAATGTGAGAACGCTTAGTAGCACAATGAAGTCATGATCGAGGTCAAAGGACTTCCTGTGAGAAGCCCCGATCTACTTTTGTTTTAAACAATTTACAAATGATAATTACACAAAAACCAAGCATAGGAATGATTATCAGAAACAAGCCCCTTTATTGTGGAAGTTATAAATATCATGGTGTGTCTGAAACTTTGGATTTGAAACTCAATTATATATACAGACCATGAAAGTTTGTAGCTTTTTCAATGCAAGTGAATGGGGAGGTACATTTCAACTGCCACCTCTTCGTCACAGAAGCGGGGACTCCTTATGAAACAATTGCAAAATGTATTGCAAACATTGGTGATAAACAAATTAAATATTCAAGTCTGTGAAAATATTGCTTTAATCCTTTAAACAGAACTTTAAGTCGTAACTGCAACCAGTTAACCCTACCATGTCTAGTTAGTGTGGATGAGAGTCATTTCATCAACGAGTTTTACTCAGACACTACGACGGCTGACCTCGGGGGTCGAGGGTTATGTTCTATTTCTGTTTAGCCTCCATCAGAGTTGGTGTGAAAAGCAACATAAGCTTAGCCATTTGCGGGAACAATTTACATGAACCCCTCGGCATAAGGCTGACATAGGTATGACATAAGAGCTAATCTGTCGCAGTACAGTAAAAATGATGTCGGATTACAACAGATGTCATAAATCTTAATATAATATTTGATAATTGCTGGGAAAGCATGAGGGTACAAAATCATCTGACATACACTTACTTTGTCTATTATGCCCATGTCACAGCTCTTACGTCAGGTATATAATGGTGCTACGTCAGCTTTATGTCATGAGGGGTGAAGTAAAGTCGTACACAGTTTTGACAGCTAAAGTTAGGTATGATCTCCCACACTCATCAGTACTAACAGCCTTTGGCACTTAAAAGAATTATGAAACAGTTTCTCCTACCGGGAGCAGCTTCTGTCTGAAAGACCAGCACATCATTGTTCCTCCAAATTAATAAAATAAAATAAAAAAAAAAGCACACGCATATCCAAGAGTGCTCATTTTCCCCATTTATATTTGGATTAAAATCGTTACACAATCATTACTTCTGAAACTTGAGGTTCAGATGAATCCCAAAGTAGTTTACGGTGCTTAAGATGTTGCGGTCATGGATTGGTGGATTTGATAGCTTTCTTTGCAGCTCTCATCCGGGATGGGATGACATCGTTTTGTTCTCACTCGAATTCCTGAGCCAGCTGGCATTTATTGGGGGCGTCGCCCGGATTCTATCTAAGCCCTAGTTCCGCCTCAATTCCCTTGCTAGAGTGTCAGTGCTATGGTTTGCACTTTAGCCGGTAAGGTCTCTAGTAAGAGAGCTGTTAGGGTTTAGCTGCATATTTGAGGAAGAGTTCAAGTTAGTAAAAGAATCTTTGTGTGTTCCTGTTTCTGTTCGTCCTGTCGAGCTCACCATGCTTCCTTGCCTCGGACTATATCTTAGTCTGTTGGAAGCGGGATTCTCGCTCTCCTGCTTTGTTTGTTTCTCTCTCTCCCTTGTGCGTGTTCGCCTTTATTTCTGGCCACTGCGTTTGGCGTCTCAAACTTCCCACCCATCACAGTACACTCGAGCCAACATGGAGACATCAGCAGTGGCCGAAATTAAAAGGGCTGTTGCCCTTGGTTTCGCTAAAGGGCTTTCAGGCTTGGGTAATCAGCAGTCAGAACTAGATGAGAGACTTTGCCTTCAAGAGAACTTGCTTCAGAATCAGGAGAGCGTTCTGATAAGCTTGACCAAGAGTGTTAGGTCACTGTTTCACAAGAAGTTGCAGAACCACCATACATACATCCTCCCCGAGAGTTTCAATTGCCCCAAAGATATAGTGGCGAGGCCGGAAAATGTAAGGATTTCATCGCCTAATGTGAAATATTTTTTAAGGCTCAGCCGTCACTTGGGTCAGCCTACTAATCAGATCTAATTCACCGGTCGTAGATTCTGTGGAGGCCCTTGTTAGGGAGATGGTGTCTGTATTCAATCAAGATATTTGTGGTCAGGACGCAGCTTCGCGTTTGATGCATCTTAAATAGGGCAAAGAAAGCGCAGCTGAGTTCTCTATTGCTTTTCGTTCTCTGGGCACAGAGACAGGCTGGCCGGAGGTTCCTCTGATGACCGTATTCAGTCCCTTACTGAGGAGATAAAGGACGCGTTTAGCTCTCTTTTGTTCCTACGGCTGTGCGAATTGACAACCGAATACGTGAACGTAACAGGGAGAAGCTGAACAGATTGCTGCTTGCTGACAATGGGGCTAAAGTTGCTAGTGGCGAGTGTGCAGCTCCTTTTCCACCCACTGAAAATTCTACTCCGGTTGAACCCATGCATGTTGATGGTTCGTTTGACAGTCAGTCTAATAAACCTACTCGCAGAAGAATAATCTGCTTTAATTGTAATAAGCCGGGTCATATCCGTCCACGTTGTCCGAAGCTTCAGGGAGACGGAAAACCCCCTCTAGCGATTCAGGGGGCGCTAGAGGGGCAGACCTAATTTCCCTTCCGAACACTAATCCCTTTTGAACTGACTGGGGAGCAAGAGAGTTACCACTGAAGCATTCGTGGACTCGGGCGCAGTGAATTGTTTCATGGATGTTAAGTGGGCTAGGAAGCACTCCGTTCCCATTGTTTCGCTTTCACAGTCACGCTCTGTCAGAATGTTGGACAGTTGCCCGCTTGGAACGGGAGTTATAACCAAAGTTTCTAAACCGCTAATCATGTTCATTTCCTTTGGTTGCCACTCTGAGGAGGTCCGGTTTTTTATTATCAGTTCCCCTGCTTTTCCCATTATTTTAGGGCATTCTTGGTTACGGGAACACAGACCTTGCATCAGCTGGGGGCAACAGAACAATCCTTTCGTCCGCTGGGGCACCATTCGCAACTCTCATTGTAGAGATTGTAATGTGAATATAGGCCACTAGATGGCAGTATTTACCTTTTTTTGTTGTGCTCGGACTGGAGTCGTGTTTGGACGTGTCCTGGACGTGTCTGGGGCAAGTCTCAGAGGATTGAAGGGGAGAGGTCTGGATGTGGGTGGGGTCTGCAGAAGAGTATATGGGGAAAAGAATTGAGAGAGTAGGGTAGTAGGAGAAATTGCAAGAAGAATACGTGACCAGACCTTTAATTCTGTTCAAGACCTGTGCAGTCTGTTGTGGATTGTTTTTCACCCAGCACATCACCAGGAAACCCCACCAAAACAAGGGACTGTAATTATTTCTTTTTTTTCTTGATAATCAATCTTGGTCTTAGCTGTTATTTAGTTGTTATTGTCTTTGTCTGTAAAAATTAAATGTGTTTTAGTTGTTAAAACTGTTTTTGTCATCCCTTGCTGTTGCTGTTGTGTTATAAATGTAATAACAAATTGGGGCCATAACAAATTGGGGGCTCAAGGTCCGGGATAGACCATTTTGTGAGTAATTTATTGAAAATCTAACATTTCAAATTGTGAAATTGCTTTTGTGAATTTTCCTAGATATATATTGACAACAGCAATGGATGATTTCTTGGCATCACCAACCGTAGGGGTTTTGAAGTCTTTTAAAAAGACGGAACTGCTAGAAATTTGCAGACAGTTAGAGCTGACAGAGGTAAAACCAGCCATGCGAAAAGCAAGACTGGCTAGAGAGATAGTTGAATATTACATTGATGAAAATGTGTTTGCACCAGGAGATCTGGAACAGTTTCCAGTGGAAAATCCAAATATAGAAATGGAACTTAAATTAAAAATGCTAGAGATTGAAAGGGAGGAAAAAGAGAAAGAAAGGGAGGAAAGAGAAAAAGAAAGGGAGGAAAGAGAGAAAGAAAGGGAAGAAAGAGAGAAAGAAAGAGAATTTGAGTTAGAAAAATTTGCAAGACAGAGAGATTTTGAATTAGAGAAATTCGATAGAGAAGAAAGACTCCAAATGGAGCAACTAAAAATAAAAATTGCAACTGAAAATAAATTTCGGGCTAGCCAGGAGGTAAAACTGGTGCCTCCATTTTCGGAAAAGGATGTTGACAACTATTTCCAGTGTTTTGAAAAGGTAGCAAAGAGTTGCCAGTGGCCAAAGGAACACTGGCCTCTGATGTTGCAAACTGTCCTCAAGGGTAAAGCTCAACAAGCCTATTCGGCTTTGTCTGCAGATGATTCCTCTGATTATGAGGTTGTCAAAAAGGTTATTTTGAGAGCTTATGAGTTGGTTCCAGAGGCTTACCGACAGAAATTCAGAGGTCTGAAGAAATCTGAAAATCAGACTTATGTGGAATTTGCTAATGAGAAGAAGGTTTGCTTTGAACGCTGGTGTACTTCTATGGAGGTCAAAGATGATTTCAACTCACTAAAAGAGATGGTGTTAGTTGAAGAATTCAAGAACTGTGTTAAAGATGATGTTAAGACCTACCTTAATGAGAAGCAAGCACTGAATTTGCAAGCAGCTGCCAAATTTGCAGATGAATATGTTCTCACACATAAGTCTAAATTTCAGTCTAGCAGTAACAATAGATGGTCCCAATTTCAGAAAAAGGGTTATGGTGATACCCAAGATTCCTCACCCAAAGACAAAGACAAATCTGGTGATGGTGCTCAGAAATCCAGTAACAGGTCTGATCAAAGTGTGAAAGCTGACAGTGACAAAAGTGGTCTAGTTTGCAGTTATTGCAAGAAATCTGGTCATGTTACAACTAACTGTTGGTTCCTTAAAGCTAAGAAAGAAAAAGAAAAGGATACCAAACCAAATGCCTTTGTGAAAACAAGGTTAGAAACCCCTGTAGTAGATAACCAATCTGCTAAATTGCCTGCTTCTTGTGGGGCTAAAAAGCCTGATACAGCTGACTTTGTGAGGGAGGAATTTCTTCCATTTGTGTCAGAGGGATTTGTGGCTCTGAATGAGCATACTACTCCTGTCCCCATATATATCCTAAGGGATACCGGAGCTTCTCAGTCACTTTTGTTGATGGACTCCTTGGAGTTACGTGATGAGACCGCTTCAGGGGATTTCATACTTGTACAAGGTATTGAAGGGAGGACTGTATCTGTACCCCTGCGCTCGATATTCTTGAAGTCAGATTTAGTTACAGGACAGGTAAAGGTGGGACTTATGTCAAGTCTACCTATAAAGGGTGTTTCTCTGTTGCTAGGCAATGACCTGGCTGGGGGCAAAGTAGTTCCCCCTGTACATCTTACTTCACAGCCGAGCACTGAAGATGGGGATGAGGACCTATCTCTGTATCCTTCTTGTGCAGTGACTCGTGCTATGGCCAAGAAGGCTAAAGAAGAAGATGATGTGGTGCCGTCCAGTACATTGAATAGTCAGGACTCAGGTGGTTCGCCTCATGACTCTGATTGGCCTACTATGGTTTCTCCGTTTGAGGACTTATCAGATACTTTTATCAGTTCTCTATTCAGCCAGCCGGATGGGTCTGGTGATTCTGATGTGTCTGGAGACTTGTCTCTGTCCAGAAAGCGGTTGATTGAGGAGCAAACTAATGATCCTGAAATTTGTGTACTAAAGAGGAGAGCCCTTCCTGATAAAGAAATAGACGCAGTTCCAGTTGGGTATTATCTCAAGGATGGTGTGTTGATGCGGAAGTGGCGCCCTCCTGATATCCCTGCCAATGCAGATTGGGCAGTGGTCAGGCAAATTGTTGTTCCGAAGGTCTATAGGAATGAGATCTTAACAATGGCTCATAGTTTACCTTTAGGAGGTCATCTTGGTGTTAACAAGACTGTTGATAAGATCATGAAACACTTCTTTTGGCCTGGGCTTCGGAAAGACGTTTCCAACTTTTGCAAAACCTGTCACACTTGTCAGGTAGTTGGAAAACACCAGTTAGACCCACCTGTAGCTCCATTGCAGCCTATCCCAGCATTTGGGGAGCCATTCTCTAAGGTCATTGTTGACTGTGTTGGTCCATTACCCAAGACTAGATCTGGAAATCAGTACTTGTTGACAATCATGTGTGCATCTACCAGATTCCCTGAAGCCATACCTCTACGCAACATCAAGGCAACTGCAATCTCAAAGGCTTTGATAAAGTTCTTCACGTTGTTTGGCCTTCCCAGGGAAATTCAGTCAGACCAGGGTAGCAATTTCACTTCAGGATTGTTTCAGCAGGTTGTGTATGAACTAGGTGCAAAGCAGATTCTTTCTAGTGCCTATCATCCAGAAAGTCAGGGTGCCTTAGAGCGGTTTCATTCCACTCTCAAGACAATGATGAGGACTTATTGTTATGACCATGAGAAAGACTGGGATGAAGGGGTTCATTTGCTGTTGTTTGCAGCTAGAGAAGCAGTGCAGGAGTCTACTGGATTCAGTCCATTTGAGCTAGTGTTTGGTCATGAAGTGAGAGGACCTTTGCTATTATTGAGTGAACAATGGCAAGAGAAAGAGCCGCATATCAGTCTGTTAGACTATGTTGGCAAGTTCAAGGAAAGATTGCGTGCAGCTTGTGACCTTGCCAAAGAGAACTTGAAATCAAGTCAGGGAAAAATGAAAACTTGGTATGATCATAAGGCTAGAAGCCGTGAGTTTAAACCAGGAGAAAAGGTCCTTGTGTTGTTTCCCTTGCAGTCCAATCCATTGCAGGCTAGATTTCATGGTCCTTATGAAATTCTGACAAAACTCAATGATCTCAATTACATTGTGAAGACTCCAGATAGGAGAAAACCAAAACAATTGTGTCACATTAACATGCTGAAGCCTTATCATGACAGAAATGCTAGGGTTGCAGCTGTCACTTCAGATTCTCCAATGGTCGAAACGTGTGAAGATGAAGGGGAGTTTCAAGATGATGAACCTAGAATTAAAGCTGAAGTTCTTTCATGTAAATTGTCAAATTCTGAAGTGTTGCAAAATCTTGATGTAAAACTCCAGCACTTAGAACCCTCACAGAGAGATCAGTTTGAAAGGTTGATCAAGAAATATGAGGATTTGTTTCCTGATGTTCCAAAGAGAGTTACTATAGCCTCTCATGATGTAGATGTTGGTGATGCCAAACCATTAAAACAGCATCCATACCGGATGAATCCTGAAAAGAGAAAGATTGCTGAGAAAGAGGTTGAGTACATGTTAAAACATGATATTATCAGACCCTCCAACTCAGATTGGAGTTCACCCTGTGTGCTAGTTCCAAAACCTGATGGAAGTACTAGATTCTGTACAGATTATCGCAAAGTCAATGCTGTAACTAGAACTGATGTGTTTCCAATACCTAGGATTGATGATTGTATTGATAGTGTAGGGCAAGCAAAGTTTCTGACCAAGATTGATTTATTGAAGGGTTATTGGTGTGTGCCTTTAACTGAGAGGGCCAAGAGCATCTCTGCTTTTGCCACACCATCTGGATTGTACCAGTATGAAGTCCTACCCTTTGGCATGAAAAATGCCCCAGCCACGTTCCAAAGGATGATACAGTCTACAATCGCCGGATTGCCACACACGGGTGCGTACATCGATGACCTGATCACATGGAGTGACTCCTGGGAAGAACATCTAAAAGATGTAGAGACGTTGTTCCAGCGCCTGACCCAGGCTAACCTGACTGTTAACCTGAACAAGAGTGACTTTGGTTGTGCTACTGTCACCTATCTTGGCTACGTCATAGGCCAGGGTAAGGTGGCACCCATAAATGCTAAAGTCCAAGCCATCATGGACTTTCCAGTTCCTGACAACAAAAAAGCTTTGCGCCGCTTCCTTGGAATGATCGGGTACTACCGCAAGTTCTGCAAGAACTTTGCTGAGATTGCTCTCAGTCTAACTAACCAACTGAAGAAAGGCATAAAGTTCACCTGGGATGATGCATGCCAGAGAGCCTTCAATCACCTGAAGTCTCTGCTGTGTCACTTCCCCGTGCTCAAATCTCCTGACTTCAACAAACCGTTCTCCATCGCGGTCGATGCTAGCGACCAAGCTTGTGGATCTGTGCTCCTACAGAGAAGTGACTCTGATGACATTGAGCATCCCGTGGCATACTTCTCCAGGAAGTTCAATCGCCACCAAACAAACTATTCCACAATAGAGAAGGAACTGTTGGCTCTCGTCCTTTCTTTACAACACTTTGAGGTTTATGTTTGTACAGGGGAAAAGCCAATGATTGTGTACACTGACCACAATCCGTTAATGTTTTTGAGTAAGATGAAAAACAAGAATCGGAGATTGTTGAATTGGAGTTTGATTTTACAGGAGTTTGACTTGGAAATTAAGCATGTGAAGGGTACAGACAATGTAATTGCTGATTGCTTATCCTGTGTTTGAATGTGTATGATATGTATATATAGACAAGTGTTCACTTTACCATTTTGTATTGAAAAGAAAAATTTTGCCTTTATGAGTCAAAATTTTTCCCTTTTGGAATGGAGGTGTAATGTGAATATAGGCCACTAGATGGCAGTATTTACCTTTTTTTGTTGTGCTCGGACTGGAGTCGTGTTTGGACGTGTCCTGGACGTGTCTGGGGCAAGTCTCAGAGGATTGAAGGGGAGAGGTCTGGATGTGGGTGGGGTCTGCAGAAGAGTATATGGGGAAAAGAATTGAGAGAGTAGGGTAGTAGGAGAAATTGCAAGAAGAATACGTGACCAGACCTTTAATTCTGTTCAAGACCTGTGCAGTCTGTTGTGGATTGTTTTTCACCCAGCACATCACCAGGAAACCCCACCAAAACAAGGGACTGTAATTATTTCTTTTTTTTCTTGATAATCAATCTTGGTCTTAGCTGTTATTTAGTTGTTATTGTCTTTGTCTGTAAAAATTAAATGTGTTTTAGTTGTTAAAACTGTTTTTGTCATCCCTTGCTGTTGCTGTTGTGTTATAAATGTAATAACAAATTGGGGCCATAACAAGATAATGAAATTTGTTTTTCCAGACATTAAGTTATGGGGGAGGCTGATGCCTGGAGTGAGAGTGAGAAGGTTATCTCACCGTACCCTCCTAGACTAGAAAAAGGGGCAGAGGGGGGGTTGGAATAGGATCCTCAATTTGACTGGCGAGAATGATTACCTCTTAGAGGATTTTAGCGATTCTGAATCAGTCTCTGAGACTTTACATTCGGAGCAGGGTGAGGAATTTGGGGGTTGCCTTTAGCTTGCCTTCTAATGTTCCTAAGGACTATGCTGGTCTCGGCGAACTGTTTAATAAGCAACGAGCACCAACGTTACTTCCCCATCGTCCGTACGACTTCGAGATCAATCTCTACCCTGGTAAAACTCTGCCTAGGGGTTCGCTATCGCTGTCAGGACCTGAGCGTAAGGCCATGCGAGAATGTATTCAGGAAGCTCCGCTAATGGTTTTATTCGGCCGTCCACATCTCCTGCTGGAGCGGGATTTTTTTGTGGGAAAGAAGGATGGCGGTCTGAGACCCTGTATTGATTATAAGGGTTTGAATAAGATCACCATTAAAAACCGATACCCCCTTCCGTTAATTAATTCCGCGTTTGAATGTCTGCAGGAGGCGTCATTTTTTATGAAGCTAGATCTTCATAATTCTTATAATTTGGTCCGCTTTCAAGAGGGGGACGAATGGAAGACGGCATTTAACACTCATGATGGGTGCTACGAATATTTGGTCTTAACGTTTGGATTGGTTAACGCCCCCTCGGTGTTTCAGGCACTCGTTAATGACATCCTCCATGAGATGTTGGAGAAATTCGTCTTCGTCCATCTTGATGATATTTTGATTTTTTCTTCAACACTCTCGGAGCATGAACAACACTTCAGACGTGTGCTTGAGGCCCTCCTCAATGCCAAGCTTTTTGTTAAAGCCGAGAAACGTGTTTTTCACGCCTAAACTGTCTCGTTCTTGGGCTTTATTGTTTCTAAGGGGTCGGTTCGTATGGACCTGGACAAGATAGCTGCGGTCAGGAATTGGCCTGCGCCTTAGAGTGTAAAGGAGGTTCAACGCTTCCTGGGCTTTGTTCATTTTTATAGGAGGTTTATCGGTAATTTTAGCGCGGTTTCTGCCCCCATTATTGCGCTCACCAAGAAGAATACCTCTTCAGCGTTTTTTTGGCCTCCAGCAGCTAAAGCTGCCTTTCAGGAATTTAAGAAACGTTTTAGCTCAGAGCCCATTCTGGTTTTGCCCGATCCCTCCGTCCCATTTTTTGTGGAGGTGGGCTTCAGAGGTGGGCGTGGGTGCCATTTTGTCCCAGCGCCCTCGTTGGGATAATAAGCTTCACCCATGCGCATATTTCCCCAGGTCTCTGTCCGCCGCGGAACGCAATTACAGCATTGGTGACTGGGAGTTATTAGCGGTCAAGCTGGCGCTCAAGGAGTGGCGCCACTGGTTGGAGGGAGCTGAACACCCTTTTGTGGTGTGGACCGACTATAAAAACATCCAGTATATTCAGCAAACCAAGTGACGTAATTCCTGGCAGGCGCGGTGGTCATTAGTCTTTAACCGTTTTGATTTTACACTGACCTATCGCCCGGGCTCTAAAAACATTAAGCCTGAACCCCCTGTCATGGATTTACGACTGCGATCCAACCCGGAGCCAGTTATCCCAGCTAGTCAGGTTGTTGCACCCATTCAGTGGGAGATTGAGGCAGGGTTCAGGAGGCTTTAAATACTGACCCTGGTCCTGGGGGGGAGCCTCCTGGTTGTTTGTTTGTTCTGCCTACAGTTAGGCCACAGGTCCTCCAGTGGACACATTCTTCCCATTTGGTGAAGCACTCGGGGGCCCATCGGACTATGCAGTTCCTGGCCCAACGTTTTTGGTGCCCTGGTATAATGAGAGACATTCAGGAATTTGTTGTGGCTTATGGCACATGCTCCAGGAATAAGACTTCCCACCTCCCTCCCTCTGGTCTGCTGCGACCTTTGCCCATTCCCAGTCGCCCTTGGACACATATTGCGTTAGACTTCGTTACCCGGCTGTCTGTATCTGATGGCAACACGGTCACCTTGGTCGTGGTTGACCATTTTTCGAAAGTGGATCATTTTTGTCGCGCTACCCAAGCTGCCTTCGCCGCGGTAGACACACCTTCTTGTGGTTAACCATGTGTTCTGGTTGCATGGGCTTCCGGAGGATGTGGTCTCTGACCGAGGCCCTCAGTTTACGGCTAGATTCTGGCGGGCATTTTATAAGCAGTTGGGGGCCACGGTGAGTCTCTCCTCTGGGTTTCACTCAGAGACCAACGGGCAGACGGAACGTACTAATCAGTCTTTCGAAAACACTCTTCGATGTTTGGCGGCTGATAATCCCTCCTCATGGAGTCAATTTTTAGCTTGGGCCGAGTATTCTCATAACTTCCACGGGGCTTTCCCCGTTTAAGGCCCAAGTGGGTTACCAACCCCCACTGATTACTGAGACTGAGAACGATTCCGAGGTTCCCTCGGTCAACCATTTCATTTGTCGCTGTCGGTCGGTTTGGACTAAGGTCCGTTTTTCTCTGTTGCGCTCGGGG